>PVKC010020012.1:0-18806 GCA_004027635.1 Crocidura indochinensis
TCTGAAGAAGCACTACCATGGAAGATATCATTGAGACTCTGAATGAATCAATTGGAGAAAGAACAACAAAAGAAATAATTTCAGGTGGAGAAATGCAGGGAAGAATTTAAATTACAGTGTCCCAGCAATAGACTTAACTTTGTCCTGTAGAAGGGAAGATGATCTTGATTCAGGGTGGAAATAAAGTATATTGAGTGACTGGAAGTTTTCTATACTAGTTAGCCATTTTTTTTTCAGCCAGGGGAGGCAAACCCAACTTCAATTAGCTTTGGCAAACTATGACTCAGCCTGAGACAATACATCAGAGAGAGAAAGAACATACGTAACCACACATGCCTGTGATCTTCAAATTGGCTTGAGAGAGACTGAAACTGAGCTGCTATGACAAAAACCCTCATCATTCATAGTTGAGAAGTGATCCAAAGATAAGGAATGATGTTACTGAGAATGGGGGAAGACCAGAGCAACCAAGAGACATTTCTAGGACCAGAGTGGTAGCACAGCAGAAGAGTTGTTGCCTTGCACACAGCTGACCCAGGAGAAACACGGGTTCGATCCCCAGGATCCCATCTGATGCCACAAGCCGCGAGTCATTTCTTTTTTTTATTAATACCTTTATTTAAACACCTTGATTACAAACATGATTTTGGTTGTGTTTCAGTCATGTAAAGAACACCCCCTTCACCAGTGCAACATTCCTATCACCAATGTCCCAAATCTTCCTCCTCCACACCCCACCCTTGTCTGTGCTCTAGACAGGCTTTCTACTTCCCTCATTCATTCACAGTGTTAGGATAGTTCTCAACGTAGTTATTTCTCTAACTGCACTCATCACTCTTTATGATGAGCTTCATGTAGTGAGTTGGAACTTCCAGCCTTCCTCTCTTTTGTCTCTGAAATTTATTGCAAGAACGTCTTTCATTTTTCTTAAAACCCATAAATGAGGGAGACTATTCTGCATCTATCTCTCTCCCTTTGACTTATTTTACTCAGCATAATAGATTCCACGTACATCCAAGTATAGGAAAATTTCATTATTTCCTCTCTCCTGACAGCTGCATAATATTCCATTGTGTATATGTACCACAGTTTCTTTAGCCATTCGTCTGTTGAAGGGCATCTTGGTTGTTTCCAGAGTCTTGCTATGAATATAAGTGTAAGGAAGGGATTTTTGTATTATATTTTTGTGTCCCTAGGAATGGTATAGGAGTGACTTCTGAGTGCAGAGTCAGAGGTATCCCCTGAGCGCCAACAAGATGTAACCCCAAAACAAAACAAAACAAAACAAAAAAAGGAGACATATCTAGATTATAATGACTCCTTTTCCCCTGTATTAAAACCAAAAGAAATAAGGGGTCAGAGATATAGAACAGAGGGTAGAGCACTTGCCTTCCACACTTCCAACCTTTGTTTGGTTCCCATCACATTGTTCCTTGAATCTGCCACATGATCCTTAAGCATAGAACTGGGAGTAAGTAGTAGGGAAAGAAGGGTAGTCTCCAAACAAAAGAAAAACAAAACAAACAAACAAACAAACCAAAAACTAAGAACAATGATTTGGCAGAAGATAGAACTTCTGGAAATTCTAATGGAATTTGGAGCAGGTGTTGGACAGCAGAGAATAAGAAATGAATAAAAGTGGAAGGAGAAATGGAGAGCTGGACAGCTATAGTTTAAAACTCTGAAGGCATCAAGCATGAAACTGATTTTACTGCTAGATTACAACAGAAATCTGTCAGCCAATTAGAGCTAAAGTTTCCCTAGCAATTAAGAATAAAATCTTCAGTCACTGCAACTGTTCCTTTGCTACTTTTTTTTTCTGCAGTTACACAGCACTTGTAAGATTAAAAACAATGTTTGGTCATTTTAAACTTATTTTAGAATTTTTTCCTCACTCCAATATTAGCAAATGGATATAGCTATATAATTAGATTTTTTTTCTGAATATGAAATGCCACTTGTAAAGAATTTCTGTAAAAGATCCACTGCACTGGCCTCCATGCATAACTTTTTACCAGACAAATGCAGGTTCATTTTTTAACATTAATTTTCCTTTGAAACTGACTTGAACATCCTTTTAACACAAATATCTGCAGGAAAGTAGCTTCTTATTTATTGCCCAACCAAACAAGTTGGTAGAAATGAGGCAGGAGCGATGCAGACTTTAGAGAGAGTGTTTGTGGATCATGATGGTGGAGTTGTAGAACCCATCATTCAAAACAGGAAGTTGAGATCAGGTAACCCTTCTGAGCTGTCAATCAAAGCTACTCAGATTGTAGTTCTGAAACCAGTAGCAGGTACTGCTCCATACAAAATCATGGACCCAACCTCCCAATCAGGGACTATCTTGGCATAGGACTTGGAAATCTTTGTTTAATAAGTCATCCAGGTATTTCTCACAGTCATGAGGTAGAAGGTGAAAAAGCACTACTATTTATAGTAGCAAAGTCCCAAAATGGAAAAGTTCATGGCAGAAAGAGTACCGACCAGAGAAAAGTAGAGAGAGACTCATAACCCATCATTGAAGCTTCAAAGGGAACAAAGTCTAAAGAAAGGATGCAGAGGGACTTTAGCACAACTTAGAAGAATTTGGGGAGAAGTTCAAAAGCAGTGGTCAGGGGACCAAAAGGCAATTCTTGGCCAACTAACTATGGGTCCATCACAAAAGTCCAGTGACGCCACGTTGCTTGGGCCCAACCTGCTATGCTATCTCCCAGTTGCACATCCCAGAAGATAATTTTTTTCTAATGCAGTCTTATTTTTCAGCTATTCTGCTTAGCCCAGAATAGAATCAGGTGAAATGTTCTGCTTTATGGAGATTAACCTTTTCTTAGACCTCTAACATCAAACAGAAGAGACAAAGGAGGCATTGTGTATAGAATTATCAAGTTTATGCTGTCACCATGAGCTATATAATTAGAACAAAAATTTATGCCACCACTTATTTGCAAGGTTTGCCTTATACGCATATTTATTCAACCTGAAAGATAAAGTGTTTGCAAAGGTAGAAATTGATTACCAACATCATCCTGATCTCTTCTTTATGTAATTTATTTCTTGATGTCAACAAAATACATAAGACTCTTTCTGAAAGTGTCTTAGAGGCAGCATATCTATGGCTTGAACCCGAAAGTCAACATTCAGAAATATTTTAATCTGGTTAGGTGCTCAACCAGCTGCAAAAATCTCCAAAGAGCCAGGAGATGGTTTTTTGGCTAAAGTGATTGTGTGTGTGTGTGTGTTGTGTATGTGTATGTGTGGCTGTGACTACACTCTTGGTGTTGCTTGCATCTGTGAAGAACACAACCACCGAGTGCCCTCATCTTCCCCTCAGTCCTTCAGCACTATGACTGAGTGTGTGAGCTCTACAACCTAACGTGTGATCCTTGATGCTCATACAAGAAAATTCTGGAGGCATGTTGCCCAGACTGTGAGATTCCCCCCCACCAATTTCATAATAGTAATTAGGAGAGTGCAGAGAACCTATAAACTAAAACACAGGCATAGGTGTTGTTCTTAATTTATCGTTTTAATTTTTTTTTTGGAAGCCACACAGGGCTGTACTTAGGGCTTACTCTTGATTCTGTGTTTATCAATCACTCCTAGCTGTGCTCAGGGGACGATATGAGTGCCTGGGATCGAACCCCAGTTGGCTGCATGCAAAATAAGCACCCTATTTGCAGTAACTCCTCTCTAACTCCTCTGTATGTCTGCTTTTTGGTTTTCTTTTTCTTTTTTAAATAATATCTTTATTTAAACACCATGCTTACAAACATGGCTGTCATTGGGTTTCAGTCACAAAAAGAACACTCCCCTTCACATTGCAACATTCACCCCACTGGTGCCCCCCCCATCTCCCTCCTGGGGCTACAACAAGAAGCACTTTGGGGAACATTTGGGGTTTAGGCTTTAATACAGTTCTCCAACACTGGGAACAAAATATCTGACCCAGCTTTTAGAGGCATCTTCCAGCTCCTGCAATTTTGTCAAACAAGTTATAATGCTCTTCGTTGGCTCATTTGTGTTTGGGGCCACACCTAGTCAGATTTAGGGTTTAGTTCAGGCTCTGCAATAAGGGATGACTCCTTCTTGGTGTTTAGGGGACCATGTAAAATGGAACCTGCATGCAAGGAGAGCATACTACCTGCTTTATTATTGCCCTAGTCCCAAACAATTTATAATCTTGAAAGAAGTATTCTTTCTGCTTCAAGGTTACATTTCAACTTCAGCTCTTACCTTTTCATGTTTACTTGTTCTCTCTCCTGCTATTACCACTTTCCTTTCAATCTCTACCTATACCTTTCCAACCTATACCTAAGACTGTGTCCCTTTATTTAATCTAACTTTAATCCTGCCTAGATTTTGTTCTCATATCATGTTTTGCCTAAAAGTATGGTTGCTCTACTAAGCACCAAGATAAATCAGTTTGTGTCTCAGATCAAATGCATGGTGCTGGGCTTAGGACTTGAAAGTTTCTTTAGGGGACAGACACTTACCCACAATAACTCGATATAACATAAATCACTGAGTCTGAATGATAGGTATTCTGCACATTATATCCTTTGATCACTAATCAACCCTATTCGTCAGGTCTTTTTCACTCATGATCATCCTTTATCTAAGAAACCTAACACAGGAGTTGCCAGGAATGCCATTTTTTAATGAAACAGTTGGTTTTAAATTAAGTTTTGGTGTTATGCATTTGTAGATCTTTGCTGTGAAAAAAATTTTGCCACCTCTACTCAGTTATGAAACCAACCCCATATGGGATGAGGACCCACAGGTTACAGAGCTAGCTCAAGAACTCACCTCTGCTTACTATGTGTTAAACATATATAGAGATAGATATATTTTATATTTTCTCTCCCCAGGGAAATATCCAATTCTAGGCTACAATAAACCTCTGTTCCTCTTATCTTAACTATACTCTTATAATCTTTTTCAAATAGTTTATGAAGTCATATTTCCAAAATGTTTTCAAGGTTAATATTTGGCCATTTGTCTAATCTAGAAATATAGCTTCTGTTGATTTTTATTTATGCTATTTTGTTGAAAATGTCAATCCTAACTTAACACATATGCCCCGAAGTTAATGGAAACCTATTCGGTCTAGAATATCTTTAGTGAATTGAAAGATGGCAAATTACTTTGTAAAACAAAGAACATAAAGATGGCCAAGCATGTTTGTTAATTAGCCAATCTTGATTGTATGTCAGTAAACCCATAGGGACATTGCTACACTGATTCCATTAGAAGCTAACTAAGCATGTGTTCATTGAATCATGTTCTTGCCTCAAATACTGTTTAGAGATAAATATCTTTGGAAGCCAAAACCAACTCTTTGCTCATTAATAAACATCTTAATAATGGAAATATTAATATTATTAATATGAATAACTCAACATTGTATGCAGAGATTTGGCAACTGAAATAAAACCTGTACATGGTTTTTAATGTATTTGGCGGGAGAGAAGGAGCACATGATGGTGCTCAGAGCTTACTCCTGGCCTGGTGCTTCTTAGAGATTACTCTGTATTGTTCAGGGGACCATGCATAGGGTGCTGGAGATCAGATCTGAATTTGCTGGGGCCAGAGTGGTAGCCAATGGTAGGACGTTTGCTTTGCATGCAACTGACCTAGGATGTGACTGCGGTTTGATCCCCACCATCCCATATGGTGCCCCAAGCCAGGAGCTATTTCTGAGTGCATAGCCAGGAGTAATCCCTGAGCATCAAAGGGTGTGGCCCAAAAAACAAAACCAAATCAAAATCTGGGTTTGCTGCCTATAAGACAGATGTCCTAGCACTGTGCTATCAGCAGAGTCCTATTTTTGTATTTCATTGTAGGAGTCCTTCTCAGTAATGCTCTGTCTGGCAGTTTGGGTTTGACAGCTGGTTGGTTTTCAAGGGTGATTCAGGTCATAACTAATGATGCTTGGAGGCCCATGTGGTCCCAAAGGTCCAACTGAAGGCTTTGAAAATGTGAGCCATGTTCTCTGTCACCCACATTGTCTCTCCAAACCTCTCCTTTCTCACTGTTAATGTTTTTACTGGAGGATGGTAAATAGACACTATTGAGCTGTCATTCTGGCACTGTAGTTGTTAATGGGTCTATAGTGACACAGTTTTACCCTTGAGTAATTTCTATGTTTAAAGTAAGATAATGATTCACAATGCTATTCATGATACTTAACTTGCATACATCATCCCAACTCCACATCCAGCACTGAAGGATTTGCATCCTTTCACGAATAACCCAGGGCCATATCACAACCATTATTTGGTTCTACAGTTTCTTTAGTTCTTCATCTAATAAACATATTACTTACTTTCTATTTTTTTAAATCCACAGTTGTCAATCAGGCTGTCATTGGTGATTTAGCTCTTTACTCCTCTTTGGCTTTCAGAGAAACATCTCTTTATTTATATTTTGACACGAATACATTGACAAGGCTCAATGACCAGAGAAGATGCTTTGCCTGCAAAAAATACAGGCTCCATTATCAGCACATGTGGCCAAATAGCACATGTTCCTCTATAGGTGTGACCCCACCCCCAACCCCTGAGCTGGGATTATCCCTGAGTGGATCTTTGTGACCTGTAAAAAAATCAAATGAGTTCATATATAGTGTAAATGACATTTAAAATTTTCGCTTTCTTTGCTTTTTGAATATGTTGGAATAGCTAAACTATTAGAGAATTTCTTGCTATAAACATGTAAAGAAGCAGGAAAATGTCATATGCTGTCAAGAATATGTATGCTTATGTATATATAATGTTTATATAGAATAGAAATGTATCTCAGTAAAAATCAGTTCTTCTGGGGCCTGGAGAGATAGCACAGTGGTGTTTGCCTTGCAAGCAGTCGTTCCAGGACCAAAGGTGGTTGGTTCAAAGCCCGGTGTCCCATATGGTCCCCTGTGCCTGCCAGGAGCTATTTCTGAGCAGACAGCCAGGAGTAACCCCTGAGCACCACCGGGTGAGGCCCAAAAACCAAAAAAAAAAAAAAAAGAATCAGTTCTACTGGAATTCATTCATGAACATAAACTATAAAATAGAATAGTGCTTCAATACTTACTATAGACAGTGTAATACAGATACACTATAGTACTTTATAAACCTGGTCTTTATTAAAGAACAGATAGCACTAAGCCATTTAAATTATTTTATACCATTATATTTTATTTTCAAATAACATTAATTTTCAGTAATGGACAGAAACCATTTCTTACTTTGAAATTCAAAATGAATCTCTTTATGAACTTCTGAACCATTCTAAGGGAGAAAAATACAAAACCAAAATGAGTGACCTTTAATATTCTTTCAAATATGAAGTTCTGTAAGAACACTATGGTCAGGAAAGGACATGTTTCTTAATGGCTCAAAGGTTTGAAATGGTGCTATTAAAATTTTTAAGTGCCTTAAATCTGAATAAAATCTATTCCCAAGTTTCATTGGTTTCACCTCCACATTTATCTGCCCTTTTCTGCCCTTTCCATACTGGCTTATCATTTCTAGAGAAAATTGAAACTTCTTAGATGATCATGTGAGACTTCACTGGCTTGTTCTATTTCTTTTTAAATTATTAGAGTTTAGGAAGTTATAATAGTGTGAAAAATTTATGGTACTTATACCCATATGTCTTTTCTAGTCTGGCTTGCTTCGCCTCATTTCCCTCCACACTCTGTGTTATAGCTTGTTATATATTCCAATGTGAACAGTTGGTCATTGTTCCATATTCTGGTTCAGGAGAGATAATACAGCGGTAAGGTGCTTGTTTTGCACACAGCTAATCCTGATTGATTCCTGGCATTTCATATGGCCTCCAAGCACATCCAGAAATGATTACTGAGTACAGAGCTAGGAATAACCTGAGCATTGCTGGGTATTTCCCCCCCCCCAAAATATATATGCATACATATATATATATATTATTCTCTATTGTTGGGCTTCACATGCTATAATTCAACCCCAGGGAATATATAATTATTATATAATAATATATATACATATATTATATATATTATTCTCTATTGTTGGGCTTTACATGCTGTAATTCAACCCCAGGGAAATGGGTCTGGAGCAGGATAGCAGTGCAAAAGTAATAATCGAAGCCAGGTATAAATGTGAAAAATGCAGGATCAGAAGGCTTCCAACTTATGGTGTGGGGCTGCCAAACCAACAACCTTCATTGCCATGCAATCCACCCCCAGACTGGGGAAGTTTCCAGGAACTAATGCAATCTAGGTGGGTTCAAAAGCCTTAAGTGAAGAATGTGAAGATTAAGGGGAAGTCTTTATATTGTAAAATAAGGTCTGACCTAAAAATTCCCCCTATATTGATACTGAACACAAAATATGAGATGAAAGGACTATAGAAATCACACAGTGGTACGGTGTTTGCCTTGTATGTGATCGACCCAGGAAAGACCTGGTTCAATTCCCTGCATTCCATTTGGTCCCCCAACCTGCCAGGGCCAACTTCTGAATGCAGAGTCAGGAGTAACTCTTAAGTGCTGCTGGGTGTGGCCCAGAAACCAATCAATAAATCAACAAATCAAATTTAAAAAAAAATATGAGACTGGCCATATAGATTGTGTTCTATTGTTCTCTACAGAATTGGAAACCCCCAAAGCAGAGCTTATAGCAAAGTGGTCAAAGTAGCTATTATATTGCATAGGTGCCATAGTAAGTGGGACAAAGAAAAACAAAACCAACTTTTTTTTTTTGGCTTTTGGCTTTTGGGCCACACCCGGTGACGCTCAGGGGTTACTCCCGGCTATGAGGTCAGAAGTCACTCCTGGCTTGGGGGACCATATGGGAAACCGGGGAATCGAACTGTGGTCCGTCCTAGGTTATCGCAGGCAAGGCAGGCACCTTACCTCCAGCGCCACCGCCCGGCCCCACAAAACCAACTTTTAACCTAGATAACAGCATGGTGGCCTTTCCCAGAAAGCATTTGGTTGTACTTTTCAACCACAGGCTTTAAACCAGTCTTTTAGTTTGTCTAATCCACCAAGGGTCATTGTTCTAGGTCTTGTGGAAAGTAAAAACTATTTTTCCTTCATCTTCTTCTCCTTAGTGGCTGCCATTGCCTGGCATCACACTAGAACCCTTGGCTCTCTCATAATTCTTGCCAAGGCATCACAAAGCTTGCACCAGTTACAGATCATTGCCAGGATGGCATGAAGCCTGGCCCTGTTTCTATCGTAGACAGGGTGATTTGAAGCCTGCCCCTCATTCCATGGATGGAACCCAAAATTTAGGGCTGTACAGTGAATCTCAGAGCAACTGAAGCTTAAGTGAAGCCAATATGACAGATGCCTAGGGTTTAGAACATAACAGAAATATTTTTATGTTGGAATCTCTATTTATAATAGACAGGAACTCCTTTCTTTCAATAAGATTCCATTTAGCTGGAACTATGCAGAAAAGGAAATTTGGATAGAACTACAAGGTATTTTTGGGGGCACTATGGCTAGTCTTTAGTTAGTCCCATATGCTATTATCCCTGATACATATGTATAATAAAAAACATTATTTTCCAAGAAATACATAGAAAGAAATGCACATGTCATCCTTCATCTGCGGAACAGGTCTAAGGCAACAATAGTGCGTTTCATGGGCTCTTCAATGTGGTGGGGTCCCGGCACCCTAGGGTTGGTGGGTTTGGTGGCACTCACATTGATGTGTGCATGGCTGGTGGGGAGCAGGCCAGCCTTATGTCCAATTTTTAGGAATTGTCACCAGGGCAGGAAGGCTGGGTTGCAGGGTGCTCATGGGAACCATAATAGAATTAACATTCCTTAAGTAAATTAACAACTGCCATTTTCCCAATTTCTTTTAGATAATAAAGGCAGATAATTCCATTCTGAAAATGAAATTTTAATATATCCTAAGTTAAACTGTTCCTCTATCAAATCTGCCAGTGCTCTTAACATTGCTGAAAGACCACTGCAGTGTCCACACAGTATTGTGAGATTTCCACTGATTGTGGAGGAGTTTTACAAGTGTGAGTCACTGTGATGCAGTGGCTCCAATTCAAAAAGCATGGCTTCCGAATTAGGGGCCAGAGATGGGACTGTAGGAGGAATTATGATCTTATTTTGCCATTGTTGATGTAGATCTCAATCTCAACACCATATATTTAGGGATATGGGAGCAATGTAGAGCTGCACAGTAGCTACATTCCTCTCCGGGTCAATTAATTTTAGCCATTTTAGCCATTTTAGCACTCTCTCAGACTGAGGAAAAGACAAGGTGATTAATCCATGCAAGCAATAAGGAATCTCCAGCAAGGCCCAATTGTGAAGCTAGTATTGGAAAGAGATTATTAAAAATCAGCAACTGTGTCAATTACATCTTTAAATTCCTTCCTATGAATCTCAAGGGTTATAGGTGGGTGCTTGTCCTTTATAATATTAGAGGTAAAGGCCATCAGATACTTCTATGGGGTTGTTGCTACTGAACGAGTTCAAGGGCAATTGGACTGGCCAGGTATTACAAATGGAAGTAATGGGAATTGGTCAATATGCTTTCCCTTTCGAAAAGTCCAAACAGTTGGTACTGAAATGATAATTTTTATTTCTCAAGCATGATCAGGATCTATTACCCCAACATTAACAGTGATTTCTTTAAGAGTCAGACTGCTTCTTCCCAGGAGCAGATCAATAGTGCCTAGCAGGATTGGTTCTTTTATTTTAAATTATAATGTATAGGGGCATTGGGCTGTTGCTAATTTTATTGTGTCAGGGCAAGGGATATTTAAGGCAGAACTTCCTGTCAGAGCACGTATCATGTTGCAGTGACTCTATAGACTGTAGCTCTGTGGGTCCATATTGGGGTGGGAAGTTGCAGTCAATCTTGTCCCCTGATTCTGTAGGGCCTGGGGATAGACTTTTACCAAGTATTGAGAAAGCAAGTCCAGGAGAGCCATTAAGTCCCTGTGAAAATGTCCTGATTCACCACAACTAAAATATTTATTTAAAGCTTGTGAAAACTTGGGATTGCCTCTTTTCCAGATTCTAGAGCAGGATTACTAGACTCAGGGTTGTCTCTTGTCCATTGGTTTCCCCTGCAATACATTGGGCAAGGTCTGGATGCTCTCAAAGGGGCAACACTGGGAGACACATTCCCTGCAGAGATTGCATGATCATAATCTAATTATGATGTAATCTAATTGCCTGATCACTAATCTAATCATCTAATTATCCTGAGCCCAATTATCCTCTTTACTGTACAGGCCCTTATAGCATTCACACATGCCCAATGTTTAATTAAACTAATGTTCTGACATGCTTTTAAATACCCCATGATGTCATCTCTCTCTGACAGGGTGCAAGGTCACATGACAATCTTCATTGGCATTCACAAAAGATAATTGATTTAATAGGTGTTTCTGGTTTTCTTTACTTTTAATCTGCCTCTTTTGATGAATTGCTTTAGTAAGTTTCCCCCAAAATTCTATATATGGCTTGAAGACTCCCTGAAAAATCCTGGTAAAGCTTCCTTTAAATTCAGTATCAGCAACAAGCTTTTACCAAGCCCATAATACTGTCTCACAGCCCTACACTATAATAGCATGAGGCAAGGCAGACAACTTTCTTATTTCTGTCCAATGTCTTTCAACCTATCAACATTTCATAGGTCAATTGAACCCTTAAAAATTTTCTCAAATAATGACCCAGGGTGTAAAATTTTGTCTTGGCCTCATTCCTAAACCACATTTTCCACTGTATATATTGAGAAGGGATTAGGCAGATTTTAGCTATTACATGAAAATCCTGAAGGGTTCAAAGCTCCAGCCTATAAGGTATTTATTACAATACAGGAACATTGATCCATACAAGGCACAGGCCTTTTTAAAGTGACTGAGCAAGTCTGTTTTCAAGCCTTCATCACATGAAGGCAGATTATCTTCCAGATGTGCAGGGGAATAAAAGCAAAGCTCAGGGCCAGAGCAGTGGTGCAAGTGGTAGGGCATTTGCCTTGCATGCACTGACCTAGGAGGGACGGTGGTTCAATTTCCCAGTGTCCCATATGGTCCCCTGTGGCTTTCTGGGGACCCCGGCCAGTGGGGAGAAAAAAAAAGGGGTGAATGTCGCTACTAATTCATGATTTTCCTGAAGCCGACCCAATCCGAAGTATCTGTAGAAAAATCTGAAGAAGTTAGAAAAGATGACCCAAGTCTGGTTGCTGATCAAGGGCAAATTTATTAAGCATGGGTAGGCACTTATATACTTTTCACACAGAGGGAGGCAGGTCTTGGAAACTATTGGTTACTTTAAAAGAGTTTTGTCCAGTCATATTTCAAATACAGGTACATCACCAAAAATGGGCAAAGGCACTTTACATTTGACTCTACGGGTCAGCTAGACATTGGTTGATTCAAACAAGTCTCTCTACCAATCATATGCTTACTATGGGCACTTAGTCAAAAAAGGAAGGGGATAGAGTTACACTATTATCAAGGATTTCTTGGTAAAGCACAGCCTATAGGCGGCAAGGAAAGGAGAGAAGATAGACATAACTTAGTGGCTGGTTCCAACAATTTTTAACCTAACAGATGTCAGAGACATATAAGGAGATGCTATTTGCACCTTGCCCCCAGCCTCATGGCCCTATGGTTAGCACAAGGGGCTATCATTTTGTAGCAAGATTTCCAGTTTGCTCAGGGCTAAAACCTGCCAGCAGTCACATAAGCAGCTCAGTGGAGCTTTTCCACAGAGACAGAGACTATGGTTGATGGCATCTATGTTGTGCAGGCTAGAGCAGTCTCTCACAGTCCCCTAAACTAGGAGCAATTTCTGAATGCATAGTCAGGAGTAATCCCTGAGCATCACTGGAGGTGGCCCAGAAAACCAAACAAAATAAAAAGAAAAGAAAAGAAAGAAAAGGCAAAGCTCATGGGGCTTAGGTGGTAATTATGAGATGCATCTAGAGTAGTCTCCATGGAGGGTGGTGGTAGTGAATAAAGGTGGGTGAAGAAAGGAGGGCATTTTTACTGAGTCATTTTAAGACTGAGTTCAAAGAGGTATTAGACAGTCATCATATGCAACATATGCATGTTTTAAATTTGCCAGATCATATGTATTATATGGATATGTGCTTGATTTGGGACATGAAGGTCTCTCTGGTTTACACCAGTAGTGAATGATAAATTACTGGCCCTGAGATGACTTTTAGATCATAAACACATCACCATTGGGAAGATACCTCTTCCCTATTGGGATGGGTGCATGGAAGAAATTCTAGAGAGTATGGCATATTTATTACAGAGTGAGAAATGCATGTAAATGAATTAGAACAATATAAAGCTGCTCAGAGCATATGCCACTATGCTAATAAAGGGTATGACACTATCAATTCAATACAGGGGGCCCATCATAGTGATGATCCACCAGGGAATCATGTCAACTCACCATTTTGTTTCAAGTCCCCACTCTGGATGCCATATGTTGGGTTCCATAGGTAATCCAACATTGGGAAAATGGGTTTAGAGCAGAGTAGCCATGAAAGATCAATAATCCAAGATAGGCATAAGGTGAAAAATGGAGGACTGGAAGACTTCCAACCTCATGGTGCAGAACTCACCAAACCAACCACTTTTATTGCCATTCAATCCACCCCCAGGCTGGAGGAGGGTCCTGCAGCAGACAAAAATTTTATCTGGGGGCCCGGGAGATAGCATGGAGGTAAGGCATGCAAAAGGTCATTGGTTCGAATCCTGGTGCCCTATATGGTCCCCTGTGCCCGCAAGGAGCAATTTCTGAGCATGGAGCCAGGAGTAACCCCTGAGCACTGCCGGGTGTGACCCAAAAACCAAAAAAAAAAATTATCTGAAGTTAATGCACTCTAGTTGCGTTTTTACATTTCAAAAGTCTTGGGTGAAGAGGGAATGAGGGCAGAATTCTTTGTATTGAAATAAAATAAGGTGTGACCCATCGCTCTATGATCTAAAAATGTTTGAAATAATTTTGGATTTATTCTTTTATTTTTTACTTATTTCACTTAATATGATACCCTCCAATTCCATCGATGTTGCAATAAAGTGCATGGCTTCATATTTTCTTTTAGTTGCATAGTATTCCATTTTGTATACTTACCACAATTTCTTGATCCATTTATGTATGGTTAAGATTTGTCCAATTTCTTTACTGATAACCTAACTTATCTAAAAGCATTGCTATTATCTGAAATTTAACAACACTTGTACGATTTAAATTTTTATTGGTTGCAAATAGTTAAATTTCTTTTCTTTTATTTCTTTTCTGGTTTTTGGGCCACATACAGTGAAACTCAGTTGTTACTCCTGGCTATGTGCTCAGAAATCACTCCTGGCTTGGGGAACCATATGGGATGGAATCGAGGTGCGGCCTGTGTGCAAGGCAAACATTCTACCATTGTGCTATTGCTCAGGCCCCAAATTTATTTTCCTTTGCCTTCTATATCTATATATAACCTCTGCTTTTTTGTCTTTATATTTTATCTGCTATTTTCTTTTTATATAGCAACATTCATATTGAATTTAATTTTATACATTAATTCATCTCTAAGATAAATTGCACTATAAGAAACTAGAAATATGATATATTTACCTTAGATTCCTTTGCAACCTCATTTATCTAAGGCAATTAAATATTTCATGACTGACATATAAGACTGAATATGTATAGTGATGATAAATAAAGAGGAATTCATACAAAATTTACTGCAAATGTTTTTTACTTATTCCATTTGATGGCAAGCATTGCTTTTATGAAAGATTTGTGTAAGTATGAAGCTATCATTTATTCAAGATAAAATGTTTGTCTTAGGATAAAATGCTGAGTTTAAAATTATGTTCCAAAGTTGGTGATGGATTTTGTGAAAATATTCAATGTTTGGAATGCTGATATCAGTATCCATTTTTCCAGCGATACTGACTGAACCTTGAGGCAAGTGAGACCATGGTTTAATTGCATTGAGTTTGACTTGTGACAGCATTTATACATACAAAGATTTTTATTTCATCAGTATTTGCAATTGACTTTTGTCTCTTTTTAAAGAATGTTTAAGAGGTTTACTTCAATAGCCATTGCCCAATTTTTTAAATATTAGAAATAGGAGTTAATGAAATATTACAACAGTTTAAGGCCTATACACAGCTATCCCAAGTTTGATCCCCAACAACTAAATTTGGTCACTGGAATATTACCAGGACCCCTAAATATAGAGTGAGGAGTGATCCCTGAGCACTGCCAACTGTGGCCCCAAAACAGCAATAGCAATCATTAGGAATGACTGCTGGATTTTATTATGCTCTCATTTAACCTTTGCTTATATGATCATTTTTTTCTACTTTATTATCTAATGAGTTTTATTGATGCATTTGCCTGGTACTGAATGGAGCATTCTGCATTCCTATATAATCTCTTCCTTGGTAACAAACATTACCTTTCTAACAGAAAAATATTATAGCTGTTTATATTTTATCTAGGTCACAAATATGGTATTAGAGTATCAGAAGCTCATAGTACAGAAGTAAATACTGAGAAGTGTCACTTTTAATTGGAAATCATTTGAAATATGCATTGAATCTAATTTATTTCAAAGACTAAAGTGAGTATGGAAATAGCAGTTCTACCACCTTTGGAATCATAGTCTCTGATATTTACTGTTTCCTTTCAGTCCGTTAATCTTTTTTTTATTTGTTTTTATTTGGGGACACACCTAGCTAATTCCTAAGTTTTCACTCAGGAATCACTTTGGGTAGTGGTTTGAAAACCATATAGAATGCCAGGATTGAACCCAGATCATCTTTGTGCAAGGCAAATACCCTATTTGCTGTATAACTCCAACATTTATACTATTCATTTGGCAAGGTGTTCATTTAGCATATAGAATAACACATTAAAATATGGTGGCATTGCCATAAAACAAATCATCACCCTCATCTTGGGACTTGGGGATGAAGCAAAGAGTTAGGAAGTATTCAGTGATATTGAAGATAAATGAAAGAACTATCAGCCTTCACTGCTATGCTCTTTGTCCCCACCATGATACAGGGAGAAACACAAATACAGAAATTACCTGCTCAAAGATAGAATCTAGTATAGTTACTATTTATAACATATAATAAACTGTTTAGTACTGTAACATTTATAAAAAAAACTTTCCCAACTATGTATGATCTAGTAACATAAATATATGAATTTGGGAAATTATTGAACTTAATTAAATATTGTAAAATGTTAAAAGCCTACTTAAGTTATAATATTTTTTTAATTTTATCTTTCAGCAATCTTGACACAGAAGAGCTCTGTGGTAAGTTTTTATTCTACAACCAAATGAATCTATTACTCACTTTAAAATGAAAAAAAGAACAATGGTATATATTTCTACATGTCTTGAAGAGACTGTTTTATGCTAGGAGTTCTGGAGTAAAATAAAATTTGAGACCACAAGGGATTTATCTTTATTCTATGAGTTTAGTTCAAGTACATATTTCACTGATGAAAGACTTAAGTCTTTTTCATGGGAAAAGAATTATTGATATTAGTTTTCAAAGAAAAAAATCATCATTTTGAATATGTTTAAATATAGTTGAGTATATCATTTAAGATAATGCTATTATCTTCTAATATACTGTACAATAATTTTGTTATCATTTTGCATGTGCAAATAACTTTGTACCACACTTACTTGATTCATTCTGGAATGAATGAATGAATTAAAAAATTCACTTAGAAAGTAAATGACTTGGCCCAGGAGATAGCATGGAGGTAAGGCGTTTGCCTTTCATGCAAACGGTCATCAGTTCGAATCCCGGTGCCCCATATGGTCCCCCGTGCCTGCCAGGAGCAATTTCTGAGCATGGAGCCAGGAGTAACCACTGAGCATCGCCGGGTGTGACCCCCCCAAAAAAAAAAGAAAGAAAGTAAATGACTTAGTGAGAAGTGAGAAATTTTTAAAATTTCAATATATAACGACCTTTCATTGTTTTGGGGAAAAATGTTTGGGACACTATGAAAATATTCATCTTCAAATAATACAGGCTTTCTCTTAAAACTAAAGCTTTTAGATGTAGGAGTGGTGGCCCAAGTGGTAAGGCATCTGCCTTGTGCACGCTAGCCTAGGACAGTTCGCGGTTCGATCCCCTGTCATCCCATATGGTCCACCAAGCCAGAGGCCATTTCTGAGCCCCTGCATAGCCAGGAGTAGCCCCTGAGCGTCACTGAGTGTGGCCCAAAAACCAAAAGAAAAAATTAAAAGCCTTTAGCTTTCTATTTTAACATAAATCTATAGAAATATTTACCCAAATTTGATCTTATTTTCTAGGCTACTTTGTAATATTTGTGACCTG
This sequence comes from Crocidura indochinensis, assembly GCA_004027635.1. Lineage (NCBI taxonomy): Eukaryota > Metazoa > Chordata > Mammalia > Eulipotyphla > Soricidae > Crocidura > Crocidura indochinensis. The sequence goes on from PVKC010020012.1 coordinate 17,343, forward strand.
AGAGGCATTTCTCTGAAAACTCTTAATGGAAGAGGGGGTAGTTTTTTGAACATCATATTATTCTTATGCATTTAAACTTCATCAATATCAATAACCTATGATATTCTTGGTGGTAGATCCATATATATCATTAAATATCATGCTAGGACAAAATATCAGAATACAGATTTACAAGAGAGTAACTTAACAAAATGAATATGATAGCTACTAGGCACATATTTTCAATGATAATTTCAAACTGTTTTATGTTATGGCAGTATATCTATATCCTGCTCACTGAGAAGTATCTAGATGAAAAGCAAATATATAGTTCATAATCAAGTTACTATGATGCCAAATTCAGGCATGATTTTGTTTATAAAAAACACTATCAGGTTCAAAACAAATGAGGAAAATACTAACAGGCTCTAAGATATAACAGGCCATGACAATGGGTAATACTGTGCCAACTGGGCTAATGGGCACATGAAGACCCATAAACATTAAACTTTGTTATGAATAGCCCTGACTATAAAGATTATGGCCCACTCTTATTCATGTAGCCAAGTCCCTGCCTGCAGAGAGATGACATAGAGAAAGGAGAAGATAATGTTAGTAGTGTCACAAGATTGGGAGGCTCATTTGCCTTAGATGTTTTAGATTAAAGTTGTCATTCCCTTAAGTCACAGATAATTTTGTTTACCATGCACTATGTCCTGCGAAGTCTGAGGTTGGGAATGCAAAGTTATATGTATGCTTTCTTAACAGAAAACATTTAGTGCTTGTCTATCATCATTAAAAGTTAATATATACCTGAGGCTTGAGGGATGATAGTACAGGTGAGACATGTGCCTGGCATGTGAACTACCCTCGTTCTAATAACTCCAAAAGTGATCCATGAGCAATGATCCAGGAATACACCCTGAGCAATACAAGGTATACCCCCCAAAACTGTACCCATTATCTTTTTATTTATTTATTTATTTTGGTTTTTGGGCCACACCAGGTAATGCTCAGGGGTTACTCTTGGCTATGTGCTCAGAAATTGCTTTTGGCTCAGGGGACCATATGAGATACCAGGGATGGAATCCAGATCCATTCTGTGTCAGTCACGTGCAAGGCAAACACCCTATCACTGTGCTTTTTATTTCTTCTTATTATTATATATTTAAAATCAATTCTCTAAACATGTTTTAAGTTTGTCTTTTCTGAAATTATGAAATTAGGTTAGAAACTTATCATGTTATTTATTGAAAAAGCTCAGTTAATTCTCTCTCAGACTATTTTAGTTGGGTACTAGTATAATCCAATAAAATTTTTCCTATTTTTAAACCCAGTTGATTGTACTTCCAATCATGTGCTATAATCCTCCTCCTCTCTACTCAAGAATAGGATTTAAATTTCCAAAGTGGAGTTTCATTTTTCATTATTTTGTGACTATAAAGTAAATATTTAAGCTGGAAACTAATCAAAACCAAATGCTTC
>PVKC010020013.1:0-18809 GCA_004027635.1 Crocidura indochinensis
AAAAAAAAAAAAAAAAAAAAAAAAGAAAAGATGGAATTCTGAAAACAGTTTCTGATAGCCAAGAAACATCTAGAAGCACATCTTTTTAAAGAAAGTAACAATTAAGACACCTCAAAAGTAATTTTTAAGTGCATATTTCTAAAATAATTTATATTTTAATAAAAAATGGTAAGCCATAAATGCCTAACCCAAAGTCAATGACAATAGAATCAAGAGACCCAAATTACAATAAGCTATACACAAAAGGGTCCTGTTACACTAGCAGTTGAGGGAGCTGAAGGAGAAGGCATGGGATGCATGCTGGGAACTATGGTGGAGGGATGAACAGTGGTGGTGGGAATGATCCTAATTCACTGTCACTATGTATCTTAAATACAATATTGTTCTCAGTAAAAAATTATTAAAAAATAATTTATATTTTAATAAGAAAAATATGGTCCCCAATTTTTATAAAGCAATTTCTTAATTTTCCTGGAAACTAGGCTACATTTTATTTTTATAAAAATGCATCTGTGAGCTTCACCAGACTGAAGTGGTATAATGTTCCAAGTCCTAATTAATTACAAAAGTCTCAGACTCTGTTCTATTCAAAGTGATCTGTCAGATACTCTATCACCAAGCTACCTGGAATACACATAATAAGAATATTCTTGGAAATCAAGTACCAGGTTCATGGCACTAATATATTCAAATGATGATTTGATTATAGTCGCATAATCACTTGAACAACACACTTTGGAGTTGCCATACTATTTTACAGAAATTCTATCTTGACTCTGTAGCCTAATTTTTGCTTCTTTGAAGCACTGTCTTTGTTAGTTCCAGGGAAATGACAGTAGGTATAGGACTCTAATTCAGAAAAAAAAAACAAACTATGATAATAGCATTGCTCTTTTTGTTCTCCCATGCATTGTATACTCCCCCTAAAATTTTAAAAAGACTGTTTTAACATGTTAATTTTATTAAGATAAATGTTTTGTGTTGTATCTGGAACTCTGAAGAGTTCAAAACAAATAATTTAATCAATTTTACTGAGCTATTGTCTTGAGTCAGTCAAATGCTTCAGAATATAGTTCTGATTTAAAAGCATTTTAAAAATATACCAGATACCAGAATTTTTAACTGATTGTGAGCCAAAGTGGAATATAATAAGTAGGAGTGAGAATTTCCCAGATTCTTTCTTACTCCATCTCCACAAGATGATCAAGGCTGAACTTAGTAAACTTTTTTTGGATAATGAATGGGCATTTTAGGATAAGGAGCTCAAATCACAAGGGAGATGGAAAAGTTCAAAGAGAATGCATATAGAAAACCTTGCAGAAAAGGGCTGAAATGATGAGAAGTTGAATCATAATTGAGGAGCACATATCCTAAATATCTCTAGGTTTGAACCTAAACCCAAAGAGAAAAAGTTCTGTAAATTGTATTTGAAGAAGAATATATCTACAAAATCATATTCTTCAGTGAAGCCACAATCTATTTCCCATATGAGGCTGAAAAAGAAGGGTTTAATATAGAAACTTAAGTAAAGATGAAAAATAACAATAAAAAATGTTGAGACTGATATATTTATATTGTTTGAACTATTAACATCCTTTAATTTACATACTGTGGATTATATCATTCCTCTTAGTCTCTGTAAAGTATTGTAGAAGTCTGGTTCCAAATCATAAATCTTGATGTAATTTGAAGTTACTAGACCCAGTTTAGTATATGCTTTACCAAAAAAATCATTAAAAGTGCTTAGAATATGCTGTTGAAACTGAGGAAATGTTTTTTATATATTTCATTTAATTTGAACTTAAGGAAACCAAAGCTTTAGGGAAATCAATAAACTTCAATGATGTCACTGTGCATTCTGTCATTAAGCATACTAGCAATTTTATGGGTCATACTGTCTTGTTTAAAAATGTGTCCCAGTCCACAGAACTCTTTTTCACATTTCCATTTCAGTTTTGATTGCTGTTAATAAATAGGAAACAATTTATTAAGAGTAACTATCTGAGTAGAGTCATGCTTAATGTGATTCTGTTTAAGTGGCCACTAAGATTGATTATACTCTTTGAGTCAAAAAGAACATATCAGGTTCCTAGATAATTATAAAACTGTCACATTTCCACAAAGCCATGATTAGCTTATTTCAATATATAACAAGTGATTATATTCTAGGAGCAATTCAGCTAATTACATTGCATTAAAATTAGAAATAAATTAATTTCAAAAGTAAGTATATACTCAAATTTTCTATGCAACCGATTTGGGCATCAATATTTAATGCATATGCAACCTTTTAAGGGTGTGTTTGGCAAACATTCAATTGGGAAAGATCAACAAATTATGTGATAATTATTTTTGTAAATTGGCTTCATGAATTAGAGAAAATTAAACTAGGGAATTTTTAATTACATATACAGGCCTACATGCTTTTAAAACTTCATTCACTTCTCTGAAATATTAACATGTATTATCTAGTTCTATTGTGTTGAATTTTTTTCTTTATACAAATAAAGTATTATGTAATATCAAGTAACTTTAATAACAAAATATTCATTAAAATACATTATTATATATGTAATTGGATATAAACACATGAATGTTGGTATTGCTAAGGGATTACTTTTGGCTCTGCACTTAGGGAGGGATCACTGCTGGAGATCTTAGGGAATTATATGGGTTACCAGAAATTGAACCTGGATTGGTCTCATGCAAAGCAAGTGCCATGCATAATGTACCATATTACCAACCCCTTTCTTTTTTTTTTAGTGAAGCAAAATGGTTTTATTATATTTAAATATTTTTAATTTTTAATATAATTTGTATTTTGATCGTAGTGGCTTACACATTGTTCACAATAATATTATAGGTACATATTTACATAAAATCAGGGGGGTTCCCAACCCCATTTGTCCTCCCTACACTTTCGTGTTCGTCCTAACTCAGATATCCTCCTCCCTCACCCCCCCCCCCCCGGGGCTGCTAGAATATGTGGTCCCCTGTGTAACTAGCTTACTACTTAGTAGTCTTGGTCTTGGTGCCTTCCTTATTTCGCCCTCTGACTGGGAGGCAGGACTAGACAGTTCATGTTATGTGGTTTTGTTTGAAGAAGAGAAAAGTAGTAAACTGGGGTAAAAGTCTAATATGTCGAAAATGGGTGGAATCCTTCTAGAGACTCTCATTGTAGGTTTGAGAGACAAAGGAGAAAAAGTACAAAACGAAGTGTCAAATATCCAGTGAGCACTCCAGCGATAATGATAGGCACCACAACAAAAGCTATGGTCTTGAGTTAAAAAACATGGCAGAGCACATAAAGAAATGAAAAGAAGAAAAAAACATATAAATATAAATGGGGACAACAACTTCAATAATCACTCCAAAACAAAGAAATCGACAAAAAGTAGATAGGTAAATAAAAATAAGAAAAAGTAATAATAAAAAATGAAAATAAAAATATATAAAAAATAAAAAATGTTTTGTGCTTTTTGCCTTTTTTTCCCCTCCTGCACTGGCACGGTAAAATATTGGGGTCATTCGAAAAGGAATTCACTTGGCCTAAGCATTGTGGGGTTTCTCCACCCTTGGAGTATATTGCCATGGGATTAATTATAGACTCCGTTTAGGTTCATTTACTCTCCCGGTGGTGCTTTCGTGATGTGTGGAAGACTTCTACTCCATCCTGGGTGATGAAATCAGACCTCTGTATCTAGAGATCTCAGTATCTGCACAGGTCCAGGATTGGGACTTAAGATGAAATCTTTCTTTGTGGTTCTAAAAGTTCTGTTCCAGGAGTGTAATTTTAATCCATCTTCTGTGGTTGGTGGTCTTGGTACACAGATCCTAGGATGGAACCTTGGATAGCGTCTTTCATTGTGTTTCCAGAAGCCCATTCCATTGGAATTGTCTCTGCCAGCCCTTTGGAACTGGGATCATGGTTATTGTGCGGGTCGTAGTTCAAACCCTAGACTAGTTTTTTTTTTTTATTGGTCCCAAGATATATACAGTCTAGTCATGGCTCCTTTCCTGACTGTTATTTTAACTAGTAGTTTAACTTTCCAAATATAAATTTCTTTTTATTATAAATTTAAAGGTTTTCAGATATTTTAAAATTAATACTAGTTTTAAATACTTAAGGGTCTTAAGATATATATATATATATATATATATATATATATATAGCAATGGACCAATTTACCATTTCTGTACATTTGTTTTTTATTTTTAATTTTTATTGAGATCATTGTGAATTACAAGTATTTCACAGTTGTTATAATAATAAAATTACTATAATTTTAGATTTTTTAAATTAAAGTGTATTGAAATGATGGTGGTGACAAGTGAGTTTTTTATGCTTTATTGAAATGTGGCAAGGCATTTCATTCCATCTGAAGTAATCATCAAGAAATTTGTAAAATAAATTATGATGGAAAAAATGGGTATTTATCATTTATCATTTGTTACTTGGGTTAGCATAGCTGTAGAAAAGATAGAGCTGAATTAAAAACACAACCTGAATTTTGAGATCTCAAAATCATTTATTCTAGATTTTGTTTATCTATTTAACTCCCCTGTTCTATCTCAAGTATAAGGAGCATTTTTGTTTAAATATATTTCCTTAAACCATATGTAACATCAGTTCTAAGTTTGACTTACTTTAATAAAAGCTGAAAAGAAGCATAACAATGTGTCTTCATCACTAACTGCATTTTCAAAGGATTTCCCTCATCTTGCAAGATAAGAAAAGAGGTACTAGTCCACATACACTGTATAGTTGTCATGTATATAGTACCATGGCACTAACTTGTCAAAAGTCAGTAATAATGCCCTATTCCTTTAATTTATAAATAACTATTTGTCTTTAGCTTGCTTTTTTTTTTGTTTTGTTTTTGTTTTAGAAGAAGTTTATTACAACTGGGTTATGTTAAGTAGGAGGTAGTTAGACATGTTCCCAAAGTTCATTACACAAAATTGTTTACGGTACATAATGACAATGAATAAAGGGCATTCCCACCACCTATGATATCCTCCCTCCTCTCCCGTTCCCAGCATGTCTCCCATACTCCCTCCATTATCCCCTCCTCCCGCCCCCATACTAGTATAACTGGTCTCCACTTTACAGCTTGTTGTAGGTTGGGTATCTATTCTGTTTAGTGTTCCATTCTGGTAATTTTTTATTTACACTACATGTTCATATGACTGGTCCTGGTATCATCCTTTTCCCCCCTCAATTTATGAGGCTGAGTGATTCAAGTTATGCTATTCTGTTGCAGATAAAAAGGTTAAGGAAAAGATAAGAGAAAATTTGGTATCCACTACTAAAAATAATAGTAATAGTAATAATAATAATAATAAAATAAAAAATAAAAATCACTGAATAATATTCACAAGAGTGAAAAAGAAAGAAAAAAGTGTCATAAACTAATAGGATATTATTTAATGATCAATACTGGACTTCTAGCTAACAGTAGGATTTATTTCTGGTTATTTACAACTCAAAATATATAGTTAATACAAATTAAAAAAGGAGAACAGTTAAAGTAGAATGTAATAAGAGAGTAACAAAGAAAAGCCAAAGAGAAGAAAATCAATGATAAGTGGTACCTAATATAGGTCAGGAAGTTAAAGATGATGTATAGCAAGATATATAATATATTTATTTTATAACTTAAAGATAAAAATTATGCAAATGATTAAGATAAATATGTGAAATTTTAGAAGAAACCAAGAATGCTATTTCTAATTATATACATTTTTAAAATTTAGTTTGTTATATAAGATAAAATGCAAATCACAGATAAGTGCTTTTTGTATGTGAGTAAACAGAATGTTATGAATCTCTAAGAGGTGCTTAATCAACAAATATTGCTAATTTTTCTTTTTCTTTTTTTCTTTCATTTTTTTTTGTTTTTGAGCCACACCCAGTGAAGCTCAGTGGTTACTCCTGGCTATGTGCTCAGAAATCGCTCTTGGCTTGGGTACCATATGGGACGTAGGGGAATCAAACTGTGGTCCGTCCTAGGTCAGCAATGCAAGGCAAATGCCCTACTGCTTGCATCACCACTCTGGCCTCTCTCTCTCTCTCTCTCTCTCTCTCTCTCTCTCTCTCTCTCTCTCTCTCTCCCCTATCTTTTGCCTCACGGGGAAGTTTCTCTAATTTTAGGGTATTTGGCTACAATATAGTAAAGCTGTAGTCTCATGACATGCTATTGGAAGAGTTATACATAAGAGATCGCAAGCAAAAATCAATCATATGGAAACTGTTGTAAGTCACAGAACCTTACTGCTTCAATAAAATTAGGCCTTGAAATGATCAAGGTTAAAATGACTAGTGAAAAGAGTGATTTCTGAGCAGAGAGTCAGGAGTAACCCTTGAGTGCTGCTTGGTGTGACCCGCACATGAAATTTTAAAAAATAGCGTAAGTGAGGGTTTGAGAGATTTCACCTATCCCAGTGTCCCATGTCTTCCTGAGCATCTTCAGGTATAGACTAAAAATAAACAAAATGGTCAAATTCATAAAGGACAAGTAAAAATTAAGGCACTGCTCTTAGCCTACAGAAAGGTTTGTAAAGGGTTTAAGGAATATGCATTTATATCTATTGTTGACCCGAGTTTGATCCTTGGCACCACATGTGGTGATCCCTGATCACAGAGCCAGGAAGAAGCACTAAGTAGCTAAGTACCAGGTTATCCATGATCCAAACTGCCCTCCTCTCCCATAGAGACAATAGTATTGTAATATAGTTTTGTTCTTTTTTTTTTGGGGGGGTCACACCCGGCAGTGCTCAGGGGTTACTCCTGGCTCCATGCTCTGAAATTGCTCCCGGCAGGCACGGGGGACCATATGGGGCACCGGGATTCGAACCGATGACCTTTTGCATGAAAGGCAAACACCTTACCTCCATGCTATCTCCCGGGCCCCCAGTTTTGTTCTTAATTTTGGTAACTTAAGGTTGGGTATCTGCTCGGGAAAACATTAAAGCAATCTGTTTTGGTTGTTTTTTTGTGTGTGTGTGTCCAGACTTCTATAAAGCAAAAATTATTCCCCAAATAAAAAAGTGGTTATAAATCTGAGGGACCATTAATATATTTCTTAGATAAGGCTGATATTATATTCAGTTATTTTTGCCTCTAGAACTGTATGTCTACTTTGAGCTCAGACTGAGAATTTCTGTTTGAAAAATGCATATTACAACTGTGGCAAAAATGTTGGATATCTGTGCGGGGTTACTAAAAATTACAATTGCACAATACAGAACTTAATGATTCTAAATTCCCTCCTAGGTTGGACAAACAATAAGTACAAAAGGTAGAGTGCTTGCAGCGCTAGTGATTGCTTTTATTTGGATCCTGAGGCACTACATAAACTCCTGTGAACCCTCTAGGAAGTGATCACTGAAAGCAAAGTCAATAATAATCCCAGAGTAGTATTGGTTGTGGCTCCCAAACAGACATAAATGCAAATAAATAAATAAATTCACACAGGGCATTTACAAAAATTTTAGAAGCTACGTAGAAAGCAAAGAGAACTGGGATAGAAAAGCAGAATACATAGAAATTGGAAATCTTGTTATAAAGAAAGCTGGTTATATCTCAAGATAGTAACAACATAAATAGACTAAACATAATCGTAAATCTCCAAGAAACAGAGCTTTCCCTCACTCAGGATGCAAAAATCAACTGAACCTCTAGTAAAAATTTCTGAAGCATATCAACTGAAGAATATTAATGAAGAGGAATACAAAAGCCTGATTAAATATGCAAAAACCAATTAAACTCATCTCAATCCATAATGGTAGTTTGAGGATCTGCCTCACATCCTAATTATGTAACAGAAAAGAGGGAAACCATTCATGGGAAACAGATCATTTAGGTCCTTTGTGGTCCTTTTATACACTTGTTTAGAATGTGATAAAATATAACAAAAATTTCTGCACATATGAGGAGACAATTTATTTGAATGAAAAGAAAGATATAAAGAACAAATATTAGAAGTAATATATAAATAGTATAGATATTTTAGCTAGTTATTTAAATATGGTTAAGTTATATAAAATTGAATGAAAAACATTTTAATAGTTTGGAGATAAACTAATTAAATTATTAAAGGTACTTTAACATAATTGGGATTTGTGATATAAACTAGAAAGAAAAGACAAAAACATGAAAAGAATACATCTTAATGGAAAAACCTATATAATGCTGATTATAAAGTAACCCTTTGATTCTAACCCTCTATATTTAGGTTAAACATTACGAAATGCTGTATTGTTAAACTTATCAGTTTTGTAAGTTGATCTCTTCAAATATAAATAATATGTATTTCTCCTCCTTTCCTGCAACATCTATTAGATTGGTTATATTCCATAAAGCACCATCATTAAGTTATATTATATTAGAGTGTATTCTCCCCCTTCTTGTATTTCAGTTTAATTTGATCTCCCAAATTCTCTTCAAATTTACTAAACCTGACTTCCATTATGGCAGTAGATAATCTATTCAATAAATCTCAGAAGCTATTTAATTTCAGATATTAAATAATACATTATTTTTATGTAAGGTTAGAATCAAAGCATTACTTTGATGTTTTTTATAATCAGCATTATATTAATCATTAAAGTGGGTACATAATAACAATTTAAATCAAACAGAATAAATGTTTCTAAAATAAGATGTTTAGCGAAAAATGAAAGAGAAAAATGTAGGTAGACAGCTACATTACTTTTATCAAGATGACTCTCTACTGAATATAAAGGGAGTAAATAGATATCTATATGCTTGAGAATGACTTTGGAAGAATAATGATGCATTTTGAAGACAATGATGAAAATATCAGTTTCTGCAATCTACTAAGTTTCTGGCTACCGAAGAATATAAAACATAAATATTGGGTTTAAAATATAATAATAATCTGGGTAGACTCATGCAAATCAAGCATCCTCCTATCTCTCCCAACTTAGATGAATGTTTATTTTTATTAGAACACCACATTAAGTCATAGATATTTAAAAATCATTTATGATTAAGCATAAAGTAAAAAATTTTGAAAGTAATTAAAACTAGTTTGCATGATGACACTATTTCCTATGAATTGATGTCTCTAGTCTTGCACTTTAGTAGTACCTTTGACAAATTATCCTAAATTCATTGCAGGCCAACAGGCTCTTGGAAATATAGTCTAGATATAAGTTATGAGTAATAAAGTTACAAGCTCACTTCCATATCTCCTTAGTTCTCAAATTAGTTTTGTTCATTATATTGTTATTTAAAATTGCCATTCTGGCACTATTATGTCTCCTACTCCTTAACAGAAGATATTTTTTTCTATTTATTTGTATCTTATTTTATTTATTTTAGTAGTGAGAATTTTCTTTACATAGATCTTTTATATTACTTGTCATACTCTGATTCTCAGTTATTTGTTTATTTTTATTTGATGCAGTGCAATTGTGAATGAGATTAAAAAACATTTCTCTGATTGCATATAGAAAATCATGAATTCCACTTTTGATACTTTAGCCTGCTACAATACTGCATAAATCTAGTGTTTCTAAGAGTTTTTGAGTAGAGTGGAGTATTTTCTAAATATAGTTATGGCTTGTCCTCTTTATCAATCTGGGTGCCCTTAATGTCTCTTTCTTGCCTAATTTCTATGGAAAGAACCTATATTTCTACGTTGAATATTAGTGGTGAGAGTGGGCAATCTTGTTTTGTGTGGTGGAGACAGAGAGGAGAAGTGGAAGGGCTGTTGAGTATATGATTTGTGGGAGACTGGAGTCTCCACTGAGGCCTGGAGTCTCTGTAGAGATAATTAGCTTTTAAGTCTATGCTATTAAGGAGAGACTGTGTAGAATGTGTTGCCTTCTCATGTAAAAGATGGTGGCACCACTGGCAAAAATATAGCAGTGCAAGTTGTTTGGAGGGTAGAGAACTTTTTTTAACTAAATACTAAATTTAGTTAATAATCAATAACTAAAGTTCTTTTAGAGAAATCATCAGTTCTCTCACAATCTTTCTCTAAATAAAGTTATAAGAAATGCCTTATAATCATCATAGTGTTGCTGAGGCTATTATTATTCTAAATAGCTTATGTTGTGTTATTTAAACAAATATACATTTATATATACATATACATTTATATATATATATATATCAGATTTGGCAATTTGCAAGTTTAGAGAAAAGATGCTTGCAGATACAGTGTCTCGTGAGCGCCAGCTTTCTTGTTCCTAGGTGGTCTTCTTTTTGCTCTTTTCTCATGTGGTGGAAGTGGTCAGAAAGTTTTCTAGATTCTTATTTGTAAATCCATCAGATATGTGATTGACAATTTCATTCTCATCACCTCAATATCTAAGCATCATTTTAATAGATCATTTAATAAATCCATCTATTAATAATCATTAAATTAGTAAGTAATTTTATATATCATTTATTAATAAACACCTAAACATCATTTAATACATCCCATCTGATACATCATTTTAATGGTTTAGATTTGGCAAATAAGTTTTGGGGAAATATATCAAACTACAATAGCCATCACTTTGTGGAAATTATGATATCTGATAGACACATATATGGATGAATAGATAAATATAGATGGACTTCATATTATTTCTTTAATTCCATTTCAGTGTTACATTTCCTGAGGCATTAATTAGTTAGAATAAACATTTTTGAGTACAGATCGTTTGTTTTATTCTATAACCCCCAACAGAGTCTTAAGCCTTACCTCACAGCAAGTCTCTCTTTGATACTAATTTTAATTCTTTTTTATAAATATTGCTGGTTCTGTGGCATTTTTATTTTCTTATATTTTGTATTTATCTATTGCTAATCTTTCATTTAAAGTAACAGGCAATTACCTCTTGAGTATTTTTCCATACAATAGGTTATGCTAACTGTTTGATATAAAATTCAAAAGCTAATTTAACCCAATTTCTAACATATTAGCAAATATCTAGTGACTTCATGTTATGCTATAAGAATGCAAAGCTGAGTACCTTTGTCCTAGATCCTTCGTTTCAAAAAAACTAATAAGTATGATATCAATTTTATTTTATTAAAACAAGAATATCAATGTTAGCTTGAGAAATATCAGCTTAAACTAACTCTGAAACTGAAATTTTAGGCAGCTAGCAAGACATGTTTTGTTGTTGCTGTTGTGTGTTACATATCTGAAATTATAGAAGGTTAAGATAAGTAATGAACAAAGATACTTCACTTATTTTAAATTAATAATAGACTCTTTTTTTTTTTTTTTTGCTTTTGATAGTCATAACTTACTCCTGGTTCTGTGTTTAGGGATCAACTCTCAGGGGGTTCAGGAAACCACATGTGGTACCAGGGTTTTAATTTGGGCCTGTGCCTTACACACAGGTGACCTGGATCCTGGATTCAATATGCACCATCCCATATGGTTTCCTGAACCTGCCAGAAATAATTTCTAAGTGACTCCCCCCAGGTAAGGCCCAAAGACCAAAAATGAACAAATGAAAAAACAAAAAAAAAATGTGGCTTGTGGTGTACAAAACATGTAAATTGTCTGCATTATCATTCTAGCACCAAATAAAGTTATTTTATACTTATTATTTGAGATACATAGTGAATTTAATTTTTTCCTTACATAGTAAGCTAACATCACTGTTTTCAATCACTATTATTTTCTTTGTGAAACAATATATTAAATAATGTTGATTTTTTCTGATTGAAATGAAACCATTTAATTTAAAAAATATGTGGTTTTTAAATTTCTGCTTTCTACAGATAGAAAGGAAATCTAAATGCTCTGACATGTCCTTAAACAGTTCTTTTAGTTCTGTTTCATATTGTACATATATGTTTATATATATAAACATACGCTATTAACCTATTACTAGAAATAATTTTGTGTCTTCATATTTTCGCCAATTTTAGATAGATACATTTTGATGTGTTCTTAAGATATTTTAGCAGATATATTTTAGTAGATTTTACCCCAGCATTACTCTAGAATGCATTGACTCACAGAAATACTTGTCCTCAATGATCTGGGCCCAGGAATGCTCATTGGGATCATGATAACAGTCAGCAAGGGCAAAGGAGAAACACTTAGTGCTAGTGATTAAGCTTGCTGCTTCCAATGCCACGTAACCACTTGTTTTACTTCTTTGTCTTTATTTAATTTTGTTTGCTTGTTTCTTTTGGGGCCAAATTTGGTGGTGCTCAGGGAGTAATTTTACCTTAATACTCATGGTTTGCTCTTTGTGCCAATCCTCCCTTTGAGAACATCAAGGGGATCAAAACAATGACTCCTCCCACTTGCAAAGCATATGCTCCAGCCATGTTAACCCAGTTGTTGACTTGTTGAGTTTAAGACATTCTCAGTATGTCTAGTATATAATTATATTATAACTTTTGGTAATTATTTTTGATGGAGGTATTTTGCATCAGATTTATAGCTGTGAGGATATTTTAATAGTTATTTAGTTCCTAATTATTTTGATGCTTCTCTATTTATTTTGTTTTGTTTTATTTTGCTTTTTACTTTCTTCTTTTTTTTTCACACCTGGCAGTGCTCAGGAGGCTATTCCTGTCTCTCTACTCAGAAATTATTCCTGGCAAGCTCAGGGGACCATATGGCATGCTGAGGTTAGAACCTGGGTCAACCACATGCAAGGCAAATTCCCTAACAGCTGTGTTATCATTCAGGCCCCATATTTGATCTATTTTTGCATATGAATTTAGTATTTAATTGTAATTGCTTCTAATCAAATTTTATTTTATATTTACCATTGATTTATAATTCTAAGAAAATGTATATTTTTCATTTATTCCTTGTTCTTCTTAGTTGGTCATAAAACCCTATCTAAAACTATTCATAATTATTTTATTAATTTTAAATAATTGTAAATTAAATATTTGGGGGATATTCTTGCTCACTCCAATAACTCTAGTATAATTGACTTAAATGCCAGTGTACACTATGCTCCATATTTCTCTTGATTCTTAGGGTTAAAGCCTTCAGTTTCTTTTTTATAAATTGACAGTATTTACTAATGCATAAAGCTATATCTTTTAAAAATTTGACTCACAACAAGAAAATTTTTAATGTTTAGAGATGACATAGCAGCACCTTACAACTGTTCCATCATCTGGCCCTAGATCTCTCTCTTCTCCTTTGTTAATCTAAGGATCAGGAAAAATTATTTTTGTTCTCTATGCATAAAAGCTTTGCCTGCCTTTTAAGAAAGAGTATTGATTTACTGGGTCATAGTTTTCACTTTTAATTCCAGAAGAGGATTTTTTTTCTCTGTAACATCAGTAGAAAGTAGAAGCATTGAGATCATTGAGTTAGAGAAGAGCACATGGTTTCTAGCATAAACACAATTTGATTGATCCTCTTTTATTATTGCTTAGTTTTTAAGTGAGCCCAATTTGTATTTGCAATAAATGGTAGCTTTTGGTTGAGGTCAGCATATGTTGTAGTTGTATGGTTATACACTCTCTCCAGGTGGAAAAAAATGTACTCAGAGTCCATAGACTTTGATCATTCTCACCAACATGAAGCTCTATGAGTAAAGTTCCTCCTGGCTTTGAAAGCCAGAAATATGGTGTTTATTATTTCAGAGATTTATTTAGAAACTTGCTATTTCTTTAAAGTCTTGCTTATCTGCAAAATCTATGGGATACACAGTCAGAACTTTAAGAACATGGGTTTTCCTGGTGAATGTGTGTTAACCCTAGGCAGACTTTTTAAGGTTATCCTGAATATAGAGCAATTTTGGCAAATAATTCTTTTATTACTTTCAAGGATAGATATCCAGCTTGGAGAGGATATTTTCTGAAAACTGATTTTTTCTTTTAAATGTAGAATTACATTATTTTTAAATAATTGAGTTGAATTCTAACCAAATTTTCTCCTAGAGAGAAAGTGTTTTTGATAAAGGGGCAAGCCATTTGAATTTTTACTTTTAGTAACAACAATTTTAAAAATGGGATTGTGACTATATATACTTAGAATCGCCTTCCTTGAGGAAACCCTGCTGATTATTCACCCAGTGACATGATCTTTCCACATACACATTTCTAATTAAGTAGACTTTACTAAAGGCTTTTATAATCTAATGACTATTTTGAGTAAATTTTTAAACTTTCTAAATGTACTTTCTTTCTTTCTTTCTTTTATTTTTTTATTTTCATTTTTGGGCCCCACCTGGTGATGCTCAGGGGTGACAACTCCTGGCTATGTGTTCAGAAAATGTTTCTGGATTGGGGGGCCATATAAAAGGTCGGGGAATTGAACTACGGTCCATCCTAGGTCAGCAAGCCTGCAAGACAAATGCCTTACCACTGCGCCACTATTCCGACCCTTCTAAACTTACTTTTTAAACATATGAATTAGAAAATCATGTTTCTGAATTTCTAAAACTGAAATCAAATCTTATTTTGGTAGATATATAGAGATTTCCAAACGCTAACCATAGTTTGAAGCTACTTCTCAGAAAATAAACTCAAAAATTGGCCATCAAAAAAACCCAAAAACAATTAAAGTAGAGTTTGGTTTCTAAACTTTCTCTCCTTCCTCTCTCATCTACTTTTAGCCTAATACAGGGGTCTTCAAACTACAACCCACGGGCCACATGCAGTCCACAGAGGAGTCTGATCCAGCCGGCCAGCAGTGAGCGCTGCTTGGTTGCCAAGATACCTGCCAGCATATACACCCAGTGTCATGGTTTCTCAGGGATGACGTCAACCGCCTCCGCCCACAGCATGTTGTGTGCTGGGAGAGTGGGCTTTAGGGCGGTGTTGAGAGGGACACTGATGCGCCCTTGCGCCTGGCGCTTGGCCTGCTCGTTGCTGGTTGCTGATGGCATCACTGGAGGGCACCGGATGCTGCGTGGAGAGGAGTACCACATGTGGGTGACTATATGATGTAAAAAGGCACCTGCTCCACCCCCAGGCAACGTGGTGTCCCTGTGCTGTGCCTGCCTGTCAGTGAGGTTTTCCTCCAGTCCCTTCACTGCCAAAGGTCAGTCAAAAGTGCCATAGAAATAATTTTTTTGCCAGATGGGGGCTTCTGCCCGATTGGGCTGTGGGTGACTCATATGAAAATTTCCCTTTGGGGGTGGTGAGGCATTCAGTGCTGAAATCAAAGTTAGGGGGTGGGCGGTGGTTGGGAGGTTAGGGGTTCGGTGCTGCATTGCCCATGTGGAAAATTAGGGGTTCGATGCTGAAGCATTTTAAAGGGGTTATATTGAAAATTTTATATGCATTTTGCAATTCCTTTTCAGTGTTCACATGCTGATTCTGAACATATCAATTTGGGCATTACATAGGGAGATATAACTGAACTATCAGAGACTGAGCTGGTCTGCTTAGAAAAGCCTGCAAGGGGTAAGTGTTCACATCAGGGACTAATGGGGGTTCATACACTGTGTGTATATAAACACACATACTTGTATTTCACTAATATCAGTTTGGAATCCCTAGGAAACAGTGATGTCAAGAAAAAGAAAGTTGACGGCGAGTGTAGGATATTCAAAGAACAGTGGACTTACGATTACTTTTTTATGCGGTACAAAGAAAAAGTTGTGTGTCTGATATGCCAGAATATAGTTGCTGTGTTCAAAGAATACAATTTGTGACCCCACTATCAAACTCAACATAAAGATAAATATGATTGGTTGGAGAAGTGAGAAAAGATAAAATATTACAACTGAAACATACACTCGTCAGCAAAATACTTTTGTGAAGCAGAAGCAGTTAAATATTTCCTCACTGCGGGCAAGTTTTCAAGTTGCCAAGCTAATAGTGCACAATGACAAACCATTTGTGGAGGGAGAATTTGTTAAAGAATGCCTTATTTCTGTTGCCAAAGAGATGTGTTCAGAGAAGGCCGATTTATTTAGTACAGTGAGCCTTTCAGGATTTACAATGAGAGGAAGGATTGAAAAAATAGGAGAAAATTTGCTGCACCATTTGCAAAACTCTGCAAAGAAACTTTGCTATTTTTCCTTGGCACTCGACGAAGGCAATGATGTTCGTGATTCTGCCCAACTTCTCATTTATATGTGTGGGACAAATGAGTATTTTGAAGTCACAGAAGAGCTTGCTGCAATGCAAAGTATCAAAGGTACAACCACAGGAGTGGGTATATTTGAATAGGTTTGCCAAACTGTGAATGGTTTGGAGCTGGACTGGGTTAAACTAGTCAGTGTAACAACTGATGGTGACCCTAGCATGGTGGGGTCTAAGAGAGGAGTAATTGCTCACATTACACAAGAGATGGACAAACATAACTATCCTCATCCAATTGCCATACACTGCCTCATCCACCAAAAAGTGCTGTGTTGTAAATCACTGAAGTGGGACTCTGTTATGAAAATTGTGGTATCTTGTGTTAATTACATTAAAACTCATGCACTAAACCACAGACAATTTCAGGAATTTCTATCTGTTGTAAATGTTGCCCATGAAGATGTTCTGTACCACACAGAAGTTCATTGGCTGAGTAGACGGAGAGTTTTGAAACGTTTCTATGAGTTACTTCTGCAGATTACAGCTTTTCTACTTTCAAAAAACCAGTAAGTACCAGAGCTCAATGATGCAGAATGGAAATGGCAACTTGCCTTTCTGACAGATATAACAGAGCTACTCAGCAGTTTCAATCTGAAACTTCAAGGCAAGGGGAAGCTCACCTGTGATATGGCATCACATGTGAAAGCATTTGAAATAAAATTAGGCCTTCTCATCAAACAAGTACAGGAGGAATTGTTGCAAAAGGAGTTTCAATTTAGATTCAAAGAGCTTCATCTCCATGAACAGGACATACAGCTTTTTGTAACCCATTTTCTGTTGAGTTTGAAAATATACTTACAATTTACCAAATGGAACTGGATGAACTGCAGAATTGTGACTCTCTGAAAGACGCATTTAAGTCAAGTAACCTTTTGAATTTCTATGCATCTCTCCCCTCTGAGACATATCCAAATATCAGGAACCATGCACTCAAAATGGTAACCATTTTTGGTAGCACTTATAACTGTCAACAGACTTTTTCAAGAATGAAACATCTGAAATCTCCAACCAGATCAAGATTAACTGATGCTCACTTGCATCACTTGTTACGGCTGGCAGTGACAAATATGGAACCGGACATTGACCATCTCATTAGCCAAAAGCAGGCCCACGATTCCCATTGTAATACTGGTGCATGATCTGTTTATTTATAAATGGTTTTCATTTTACTTATATAAGATACGTGCAGTGTTAGTAGGAATTAGTAGCTCATATAGTCCAGCCCTCCACCTCTCTAAGGGACCATAATCCGGCCCCCACTTTAAAAAGTTTGAAGACCCCTGGCCTTCATGATTGAAGCTATTTGTGAAGATCTTCATTAAAACAGCATTTGTCTTCTCTTTTTGGATTGCCTTATTTCCTGAGTCTCAGACTACATAATGTAATTCTGTTTAATTCTGTAAATCTAAAGCCTTCTAAGTCTTCTTCCTCTAAAATTATAATGACCTATATATATTTTTTATGGTTTTGGGGTCACACCCGGCAGTGCTCAGGGGTTACTCCTGGCTCCATGCTCAGAAATTGCTCCTGGCAGGCACGGGGGACCATATGGGGCACCGGGATTTGAACTGATGACCTTTTGCATGAAAGGCAAATGCCTTACCTCCATGCTATCTTCCAGGCCCCAATGACCTATATTCTTAAAGTTTCACTGAAGCTTAATTAAACAACAGATCTGAAGTTTAAACTAAATTAAAATGTAGGGGCCAAATTAAAAAAATTAAAGAAAACTATTATTCTCATATAAACTGAAGAAATCATCATCATACTACAACTTTGTTTGATATACTCTTTCTGATCTCCAGAGATTAATACTTATGCATTTAGGTAATAGTCAAGTAAAACAATGAGTAAAATCTGTCCAGAGAAAAATCCTGAAAATAATGCCAAAACAAACCCTGAACATTTCAATTAGATTTAAATGTCTCCAAACACTTTTCTTGCCTATTGATAAGAATTAACTTCAGGGTCAGGAGTGATAGCACAGCAGTAAGGCCTTTGCCTTGCATGCAACCAACACAGGATGGACCCTGGTTCGAATCCTGATCCCACATGCTCCCTCAAGCCTGCCAGGAGTGACTTCTGAGTGTAGACCAAGGATAGCAGAGTGCTGCTGGGTGTGCCCCCCAAAACATGCAAACATTAAGAATTAACTTCAAGGGGCCTGGGAGATAGCATGGAGGTAAGGCGTTTGCCTTTCATGCAAAAGGTCATCAGTTCGAATCCCGGTGCCCCATATGGTCCCCCGTGCCTGCCAGGAGCAATTTCTGAGCATGGAGCCAGGAGTGGCCCCTGAGCACTGCCGGGTGTGACCCCAAAAAAAAACGAAAAAAAAAAAAGAATTAACTTCAAGTTTGTGCACAAAATCTTGTTGAAATTATTCATGATTATTTTATTCATCTTCAAATTTCCTTCAAATGCCATATTTCCAACCAAAGAAAGCTGGTCTGGAGCAAGGATCACCACAAAAAATAATCCAAACAAAACTGAGTAAAATACATGTAGCTGAGTAGCAAACTGTCTTGTCAAATTCAGATAGAGAGATTCCTGCCATTACAGTTTTTATTGAGTACAGAATACACCCTCAGGCAGGGGAATAGAGAGAGAAGGCCTATCCTGAGCTAGGCCCTCCCAGTTTTTCTAAATACATTTTAAGTATGAAAATCTCTGCTCTGGGGAAAACTAAATTGTAAACAAACAGATACAAAAACACCAGGGATGATCTTCATTTTGGGTGGAACCAAATTATAAATTGTAA
>PVKC010020014.1:0-18816 GCA_004027635.1 Crocidura indochinensis
CAGTATTGCTAAATCACATAAAGCCTCTATTTTAATGACTTGATTTTAAATAAAGCTCTTTACCTCTACATGATACTCACCATTGCTGCAAGCAAAATTTTGCATAAAATGCTTATCATGCTCTTCTCCAGGATAACAGGGACCCTTATTCCAGTAACGTTCTGCTTGTACACGCTGCACTGAAACCCTCTGAGTTTTGGGATGAAGAAGAAGCAATAGTAATGGTTCCAAAACTCTTGCAATATCATGTCTTTGTAGAACTTGGTTCAGCCATGCTTGTCCCACAGAGCTGGTAGAACCATCGAGACTGCTAAGGCTATCTAACATGATGAAAAGTGACCTAAAAAAGTACCAAAAATTAAAACAAAGGACAATATACTTATTTCACTGTGCTTCTAAGATTAACATAACATATGCTTGTTATTTTGAAAGAGTTACATCCAGCCACACATCGGAATAAGTTTTGACCATACCACACCATTTTATTTTGTTTTGCTTTGATTTTTTGGGCCACACCAGGTGACGCATAGGTGTTACTTCTGGCTATGTGCTCAGGAATCGCTGCTGGCTTGGGGACCCTATGGGACACCACGGGATCGAACCATGGTCTGTCCTAGGCTAGCAACAGCAAGGCAGATGCCTTACCGCTCTGTGCCACAGCTCTAGCCATACCATACCATTCTAATAATCTTACTCTTGTCTAAGTAAATACAGAAAAAAGGAAATTTAAGTATTTTCATTTTCTCACACACTTACTTGTGTTTTCAAATTTCACAAATATAAATTTCTTTTCCTTTTATAAGATAAATACTAAAGAATAGGAAACTAATTTAACCTGATTTAGCTATTTATCCCTTTTTTTCCTCATAAAAACATTATCAAGCCCTTCAAGTCAACATGCTCCTCTCCCCCTCCTATTCTTTTTATATGTTGCATCTATGTATTTAAAGACTATGTGAAAGGTATGGAGGTATGATTCGAAATCATAAAATCAACAATTCAAAATTGGGCATCCACATTATCTTATGTAAGGTATTGAGCAAAGGACTTAACTTCTCTTACTTGTGTGATGAGAAGTGGCTATCAAATTAGAGTTCAAATTTGTGAAGTGTCCCTGTCTAATGTATGCTTTATTGTACAGATTTAGCATAATGTTACTTGAAAAGAATGTTTCCACTTAAAAAAGCAACAACTGAAATAAAATATAGTAAAGGAAACATACAATCCTGAATTGGGTTTTACATTTGTGGCTGAGGCCTGCAAGCCTGTGTATGTATGAAGCCAAAATACTAATTATTTTCTATACAAAAGAGTACCTTTGAAGTTGATGGAGAACTCCCAGTTGGAGTGTTAATCATTAAAGGTGTCACTAGAAAAGATAAACTACTTCTAGATGGCTATAGGTTCAATAAATATATGGGTGGAATTTGTGAGTTTTTTATTTATAGATTTATTAAGTCCAGTTTAGACAAAATATTGAAATTGTTCATTGAAGAAATAATTTTACAATCTATAATGTATTTCCATTTTCAATGAATGAATACTCCAAAAGGCTCTAATCTCTGACTCCTAGAAAGCCCTCAGCACTCAGCAGCTGAGTAAGAAGTACAATGAGAGGAAGGGAGTGCTTATTACATGATTTGAAAAGCAAAAATGCCAGGTATTTCAATATAGCTTATACTCTTAAAGAAATTGATAAATTTCCCCTAAAGTTTCTACAATGCTATTATCTTTTATTCCAGACAAACTAGTTAAAAGATTAAAAGACATAAAAGACACATGACTATAAAATCTGAATATAAAATAAAACCAGGGGTCGGAGAGATAGCATGGAGGTAGGGTGTTTGCCTTGCATGCAGAAGAATGGTGGCTAGAATCCCGGCATCCCATATGGTCCCCCAAGCTTGCCAGGGGCGACTTCTGAATATAGAGCCAGGAGTAACCTCCGAGCATTGCCGGACTGCCGGATGTGACCCAAAAACAAAAAAACAAACAAAAATAAACTTTGGCTTTTGAGAGACCTTCATCTTGAGGATATTTCCTGATTCATGGCTACTGGGAGCCATTTTTCAGATTCCAAAAGACCATGTCACAGGCTGAAGCTGTGTCTGAATTTTATTCCCCTCCCCCAGACTATTTCAAAAGACTTAAAGGGAATATGTATATTTCCTCTGTATATTTAGATGTATTTTCTTAATAGTATAATTCTTATTGTATATTTCCTTAAGTAGATGTAATTTTTTCCCCATCCCCCCCCCCCTTTTTTTTTGTTTAGTAGGAAATTCTGATAAGTTTCTCTCGGGTTCTGAGTTCATGTTAGAACCAGGTTACAGGGATTATTTAGCTTGTTATTTTTACGCCCATATACACCAGTAGTATCATGTGGATTTGTTCCTTTTTGTATAGGCACATTAAAATGGGGGAAATCTCATGTATAGAAAGAAGTTCTTATCTAATACGATGGGAACTCATAAATTTTATATTATATTACAGTCTTTCATTCTGAACATTCAACAGAGTGACTTGACTTAGGTTTCAGTTGATTAGACACTGGTCATCATTGATCAGACATTGGATACCATCTTTGGAAGTAACATGGTTTTCTGCACCAGCACCAGTAATCAAACTACTATTGGGGAAGGCTCTACTGCTGCTCTGGCACCAACTTATTCCAGAGTGGGTTCACATGACACCCTGATGACTTAGAAACAGCAACCTTGCTTTTATGACAGGTTTCCCTGCATTGCCACCTAACAGTGAGATGAAACAAGAAGATGCTCCATGACACCCTGATTTCAACATAGGATCTGTGCAAAAACCAAGATCTTTAATTATAGAAGCCTGACTGCTCCTATGCAAAAAAACTGCCACCACCATTTTTTTTTTTATCTTTTAGACATGGTATCCCACCTATTTCATAGAACTTTGGGACACAGATTACTTTGTTTTCCATCATATTTCTGCATTTTTCTATAAAATTAAGAGGGAAAAAAAAGAAATGAAGGATGAGGGCTAGGGACCAAGTGGTTTCAGGTGCACCAGTTGTGTTACAAAAAGAATAAAACTAAATATCCAAGCCAAAGTCAACAAAAATAGAATCAATAAGACCTAAACTATAATAATATAAACTTAAAATGGGGCCTGTTAGACTGGTAGACCAGCAACAAAGGGTGGTGATGGAGGATGTACTTTGAGAACATTGGTGGAGGGAGGTTGACATTGGTAGTGGGAATAATTCACAGTGTGTCTGAAATCCAATTATAAAATACTTTGTAAATAAAAATGGCTTCAAGAAAATAAAATTTGGGGCTGGAGCAGTGACACTAGAGGTAAGGCATCTATCTGCTTTGCAAGTGCTAGCCTAGGACGGACTGCAGTTTGATCCCCCAGTATCCCATACAGTCTCCTCATGCCAGGAGTAGTAGTGCTTAGCCAGGAGTAACCCCTGAGTGTCAATAGGTATGGCCCCAAAACAAACAAAAAAAGAAAAGAAAATTTAAAATAATTAAAAAATAAAATAAAACCAACCTGTCAAAGGAACGTGCAAAGGATGATTTGCTTATATGAATATCCCTTGTTAGATGCCAAAGAACAGCAAACTTTGCATGTGCTTCCATCCTTATTTTCTGAGAAGAAATATTGGACATTACATTATTATATTCTCAAGTGAAGATGTTATTTTAAATAAATTTACAGTTATTTATTAAGAGCATTATGTTCACTGCAAAAATATATTTCCATGTAGTAGAAATGTATATAATGGTTCAGTATATAAATATAAAACCTAAAGAATCATCTCATGCAGTCTCATAAGTAATCAATTACATTATCAATTTACTAGGTTTATCATTTAAAAAAGGAAATAGGTCATTATTTGCATTTTATATCTTGAGTGTGCTAAGCAGTTTTACTATTATATAAGTTAATTTGTTTTGGTTTACGGGCTACACTCAGAGGTGTTCAGGGATTATTCTTGGCTCTGCAAGGATTCCCCTGATGAACTTACAAGACTATATGGGGCCCCAGTAATCAAACTAAATTGGCCTCATTGCAAGCCAAGCACTCTACCTGCTGTACTATCTCCTTCATTTCAATATAATACTTAGCAATAAAAATTAACTTCCTATTTTATATGTAATTTACTTTTCTCCCCTAAAGTATTTATTAATCTCACATAATTAGCATATTTTGAATCTGATTTAATTAAAATTTTAAAGATCTAAAAATATTTCTGGATTATCCAAAACTCAACTATAAACAACTTTTTAACTCTGTATCTCAGATTTAATAAAAAAATAAAATGATAAAAAAAATGAAAATGGGTATGTGAAATAATTAACTTGTAAAGGCTTTATTTGGATTTATTTGGATAATTTTGAAAGAATATGTTACGGCAGAAATAGAATTTTAACGTTTTCTGGGGACAACATCTTTTCAATCATCTAATTTATTCCTTCATTTGACACCTGCCTCTCCCTCCTCCACCACTGCCAAATGTTTCATTATGTCAACACAATGTCTTTTTCAATAAGACCAATTCAAACTCACCAGCATTTAGTATTTTTAATTTAGAATAATCCAGGAGATAAGGGCATGATTCAGTGAAGAACACATGATTTACATATGAGGTCCTGGATTTGATCCCATGTACCATTACTCTTCATCCCAAATAAAATAAAATTAGGATAATCTCTAAACCACCAATAAAATCTTCATTCTATCTTACAGAGCAAGAACAGCATAGAAAGACCTTATTAAGTTACAATGAAAAAACTAATCAGAATGACCCAAATCCTTTTCAGAACATTTTATAACTCAGTCATTATTTTACTCTACCTGAGTTGTGTATTACATCATGCACATTAGAATAACAAATTGTAAGATATTTAATATAACACAAGTAATAAAGTCTCACATATTTGTATCTTTAGCTTATAAGCCCAACATGTCATTTATTAGTAATATATACAAAATTTCCATAAGTAAGGACACTTCAGCTCTAGAAAACCTAAAAACATGGGTCATCAAGAACTTTAACTTACTATACTTAACTGTTATTTATCAACCGATAAGCTCATTTGATTTGTAATTTTTAAATATTTAAAAAATTTAAAATATTTAAAAATATTTTTAAATAATGCTTTTATTGTGAATTTTCCTCTATAAATAATACATTTGAATATAAACCACACCTGGTGAAGATATATTACCTCTTAATCAGACAGCAGTTACAATGATTTTTTTTTTGGGTTTTTTTGTTTGTTTGTTTTTTTGGTTTTGGGGCCACTCCCGGCAGTGCTCAGGGGATACTCCTGTCTGTGCGCTCAGAAATAGCTCCTGGCAGGCACGGGGGACCATATGGGACACTGGGATTCGAACCAACCACCTTTGGTCCTGGATCGGCTGCTTGCAAGGCAAACGCCGCTGTGCTATCTCTCTGGGCCCAGAAGTTAAAATGATTTTATAAAACTTTTCTGAATTTACCTTTGATAAATCAGAGTGAGAAGGGGCATAAGAAAAGAATTCACCTTATCTTTATGGGTTAATTGCTGACTTATAACATCCTCACAAGTGCTAGAGGAAGGAACCAAGTTATGTAATTGATAAAACAGCTCAACACTCTTCTGGTGGTGCTGTGGCGTCCCATCTCCTAGCTGATCCCACAATATCAAAGCTACACACTAGGCAAAAAGGAGAAAAAATGACATTAGAAAATTGTAAATGCAGAGAAGAAAAAAATTTTAACAAACATTTTTATTAGGTGCAAATAAGTGTCTATCAAATATGGAGGGACCTTACATTATTTACTCGTGTGAGATTTAAATGAGTAGCTTTCTGTTTGAATATGACTGGTAACCCAGGATCTTAGAACATTTATGATAGCTTTCCAATGATATTTATCATTTAAAAAATTTCTTTTAGTGGGGGGGAGGGGCTGGCTACATCCAACAATGGTTACAGAATTCAAAGCAGGAGATCTAGCCTGTTGAGCTCTTTGGTCCTGGTGACAGTTATTTTAAATAAGCAACTTGCAAGAACTTTCTACAGAGTCTAGGTTAGACCTCATTACTCCATTTGAAATTTAGTAAAGTGATACAATTTAATATTTATAATTAATATTTATAAATATGCATTGTAAACTCATAGTTCAAATGCCCAGTTGACTTACACATATTTTCTTTTTTTTCTTTTCTCTTTTTTTTGGTTTTGGGGCCATACCCAGCGGCGCCCAGGGTTTACTCCTGGCTATCTGCTCAGAAATAGCTCCTGGCAGGCACGGGGGACCATATGGGACGCGGGGATTCAAACCAACTACCTTAGGTCCTGGATCTTGTGCTTGCAAGGCAAACATTGCTGTGCTGTATCTCCACCCCCACACATATTTTCTTTTAATGTGTAAGGCTACCGGAAAATATGCTAACAGCAATTCAGATCTACACATTTTAACATGGCTCTGGAGACCAATGTGTGTACATTATAGAATTCATTGTAAAATTCAACTCTGAACTAGTAAGAGGAGATACCTGGGAGGGCACATTAAAAGAATTATATGTAGAAAGGATCTACTTTTAGTTAGGCCAGAGCTATATATGACATTGCAGACTGGGTTTATATGCCTTACATGCCACTGACATAGTTTTATCACTGGAACCTTGTACGGTCCCTGAGACTCACTAGGAGTGATCTCTGAGCATCATCAGATGTGGTTCCAACCCCAAAATGAGAAATCTACTTGCTTATGATACAATCTCATTCAAGTATACTCGATATTCTTTTTTCTATGTAGAAGGTTTCATCTCTCTGTACTGCTGTGAAACCAAAGACTGCATTTGTTTTCCCCAAATTACACGATATACTGCAGATAGTATCATCAGAAATATCCTGGGTTATTTGTAGACCAAGGCTCTACTCTATGGAAAGCAAAAATTGTCAGAATCACACACATCTGGAAATACATTTGACCTAGCTTTCTCTCACTCTACTCACACTCTGCTTTGAGCTGAAATGATATCCTCCATGTTTAATTGCTTTTCCCTATCCACTCCCCTTAATAATTTTTTTTTTTTGGTCTTTTTGGGTCACACCCGGCAGTGCTCAGGGGATACTCCTGGCTCCATGCTCAGAAATTGCTCCTGGCAGGCACGGGGGACCATATGGGGCACCGGGATTCGAACCGATGAAAGGTAAACGCCTTACCTCCATGCTATCTCCCGGGCCCCTCCCCTTAATAATTTTATCTCTTCACAAAACTGGGGTAAAATGGGCAAAGTAATACAGATCAAGTCTTTATATTGTTTGAAATTAAGAGATATTCATTTCTGCTTGGTCATTATTTTTAAAATCTGTGTTAAGCAAAGAAACTTAACAAAGTCACTTAGTCAAGTCCTTAGAATCTTCTAGTCAAGTCTTAGAATTTACCTTGAAAAATTCAGTCTTCTCAGCAATGTAGCGCAGATTACCCGGAGTGAGGGGAGGTCTAATAACCACAGCTACCCTTCCCTGGTTTGGGCTTAAGGGTTGTGCAGACTCCATACTGTTGATATTTTCCCCAGTGACCACGGCAACAGACTGTGTCAAACCCACTAGATCCATGACTAGTGAAATTGCAACACTCTGCACACTGAAATCATTGGCTTGGCTGCAAGCATTCATCAGAGTGTGGAGCCATAGCGGAGGCTGCACATGCTCCCAGTCTGAAAAAAATAAAAACCAAAAACAAAAGATAGAAGTCAAGAGTTCAAATGGAACTTTCTCATATGGCCTAATCTCCAAGTCAATCTTGAAAAACATACCTTTATACCTCTGCTTAAGACTTTGATCAGTTAAGA
Organism: Crocidura indochinensis; assembly: GCA_004027635.1. Taxonomy (NCBI): domain Eukaryota; kingdom Metazoa; phylum Chordata; class Mammalia; order Eulipotyphla; family Soricidae; genus Crocidura; species Crocidura indochinensis. The sequence goes on from PVKC010020014.1 coordinate 7,830, forward strand.
AGAGTACTGTTTCTTACCTAGATCACAGCTTTAAGAAAATAAAGAAGCAACAGGAGTTTCATAAACTTTTTAATATGCATTTTTCATATACATTATAAAATTTGCTTTTCCTTTTTGATGGTATTTTAATTAAACATTATGTAGCACTGACTGCACTGTGTGTGTATACATATAAAATTTTAAATAAATAACATGTACTATTGCTACTAAAAGTGAAGTTGAGTTTTACATTGTTTTTCTAAAACAGTTAATATGTTTTCACTAAAAGCCATCGACAATAAATATACTCTTACTAACTGACTTAAAATGTTTAATATTTGAGCACTTGTTAAAAAAAAGTGTGCCCAAAATACTTAAACATAAATAAAGCTGTGGAATTCTTACCAGGCTCTGATTTTTCAGAATGTAACTCTGAGGAATGGCTCCCCTCAGCAATGTAAATTGGGAAACTTGAGCACTCCAGGAAGAGTTGACAGGCTGCATGGAAGGAGGAAAGGTATTCTTTTGAAGTTTTTTGTTTACTTAAGTTTCTCTCTTTTACATCTCCATGTGAGTCCCTGTCCCATTTGGAAGGTTCTCCTTGTTCTCTACAGTGATCACCTTGATGCTCTGTCACCAAATTGTGAGCAAAAGTTTTATTCTCAATGATGTAGAGGTTGATCAGTTTGGTAAGAAACTGTTGGACATATTCCAAGCAGCACTGCATTGCTGTTTTCTGCACCGTCTTCCCACTTTGGGTTGTTGCTCCCTGAGTGACTAAGGAAGGGGGATGGATCACTGTTTCTTCAGATCCCACTGTGGACGCAGTCTCTGTCTCAGAAGATGTGCTACCAATTGGGATATCAGATATTCTCTGTCCCCCACTCAATTCTCTGTCAACGTCATCAGCTTGGTCTGCCTGATACTGTATAAATTCGGTGAATCCACTCTCAGACGATCGGCTACTTGGTGGATTTTCTCCATCTTCAAATACTTCGGTGGTGTGTTCGAGGGAGACTGATGATACCTGATAAATGATAAGATCAATAAAAGATCAAAAGGTTGAATAGCTCAATGTACACATTAGGAATTAAAAATTAGAAATTTTAGATTTAAAATTTAAATTTTATATTTTAAAAGAAGTCAGTCTGAAATTAAACTATTAACAACTTGTTCTATAAACTTATTTGAACCTTAAAATGTACCTATGATAGAAAATACTGACATGTTTCTAATAAAAAAATTAACATAAATATATTTACTAGACAATATTTACAACATGCTCAGCATGAGGATTGATTCTTTGGAGTAAAATATATGTATGTACAAATCTTTAACCATAAAATAAGATGGCATGACTTAAAAAAATTACACTGTGAAAATTAGAAATCAAATCTAATAGGTCATCTGTTCAGAATGTACAGAATAATATAAAACTACCTAAAAATGTAAAGTATTTTTAAATGCTTCCTGTAAGTCTTACATTTTTTTCAACTAAGAGTTATTTAAGACATAGTATGTGTTAACCTAGTGTAGGCATAAAGAAGCAATTTGTAATATAGAGAAAACATAAAACAATAATTTATATTAAAAAAACAGCTACAACAATACTGCTGGAATGGACTAACTATGCTTTCTCTATTTTAATGAGTATGATCATTATGCATATTTAATTTTTAAAAATGTATATCAAATTAAAAAATTATAAATATCATTAATTACTTGGATAAATCTGTGCCAGGACAAAATTTAAATTTGAATAAGTTCACTAAAACGTGATCTTGTTGAAGATCACAAAGATAAACAGTAAGTGCCTCTGCTGCCCCACCAAAGAATTTTCTCTGAATCACATCACTATCAAGTCAGAAAGAAAAAAACCTAGGTTTAATTCTTGGCATCATCTGCACTTCTGCACTGCAGCAGAGTGGATAAAGGATGATGTCCATGAGTCAGCTAAAGCTCTAACAGCTACTAGTTTGGCCAGTTATTTAACATCTCTAAACCTCAGTTTCCTACTTTGCACAACCAAGATGACAATAATTTCCATATTTTACAGTTACTACAATAACCAAGACAATATAAATTATGATATTATACTTAGTACTTATTCAATAAATATAAAAGATCAGTTATCATCAGTTGATGATTTTTTATCCTCAGTTAATGATTTTTTTTTCCTCCTTACACATTCATTTATTTCTCTTCACTGTCCCATCCTATTAGCACAAGTTATCACCACCTCTCACCTGTACTACTACAGGTATCCCCACATCCATTTTATTGTTTTTCAGATCCATACTCCACATTGCAGCCAGAATAATTTTTCTAATAAACAAATATGATTATGTCACTTGCCTTTTTCCCTTCAGTGGCTTCCCATTGCTCCTAAGATAAAGAATAAAAGCCTTAGTATATTGAAAAGGCTCTGTAACACCTTGCTCCAGCTGACCTAAAAAGCTGTAACTCCACCATGTCTAGTCTTTGCAAAGAGGTTTCTTCAACTAAAGTGCTCCCTTTAACTCCTGTTAAAGTGCACACCTTCAACTCCTGTTCTTCTAGGGCTGCACTCAATACCTCTACAGGAGTTCTTTGGTCATTTCACTTCATTTTCCATACTCTTACCACTTTGGATTTTCTGTGATATATTTCTCAACTATACTTAGAGGGTGACTGTTTGTGTGTGTCTCCTACCTAGAGAAAAAGGTTCCAGAAGGATACAAACTATATCTAGCTTTCCAATGGAAATACCTAGTACCTTACACACAGAGCAGACACTGAAGAGTGGTGGTTTTCCCAACTTCTAAGAAAAGCAAACTGAGGCTCAAAGAAGTTAAATAATACTGCCCAGGTAAGTTGCAAAAAAACGTAGTAGAATCACTCAGATCAGAGATTCAAAACTCCATGCTCTTTTTGTCATAGCAAATCATTATATTTATACTATTATAGGACTTAAGTTTACAAAGAACCAAACATCACTATCACATTTTTATCATTGCAAGATTAACTACCATTTAAAATATTATATTTTTAAAAGAAGTTATCATTCAAAATGCAAAATAACCAATATTACTATAATAATTAAAATATTTAAACAAACCCTTGGACTTTTGACTGAACATCTAGGAACAAAGGAGAGGGTTGAAAAGGTGGAGGAGATCAGAAAACTGTGGAGGAATACTGAACTTTGCTGGTGGGTTTGGGGTGGCAATATACATTTTGAAAAGGTATGAAATAGTATCCCTACAACATACTGTTTTCTATTATGAATATGAAGCAGGCAGATAGATAGGGAAGGGCCTACATATGGCACTAAATTCTTGGCATGTGTGTAAGAATTTCCTGGAAGGCACCACCTCTCTCCATGCAATAGACTTGAAGTCACACTAGCCCTACAGCTACAAAACCCACCTTGTGGACAAATAAGAGAGCACAACAGAAACAAAGGCCAGAAAAGGACTTTACAAAGATCTACTGCCCACAGCTCTTGCCACTTAACAGCATCTATATAAAATTCTGTTCTAAAAGCCATTTGAGGGTCTCTCGTACTTTGGAGAAGCATGTGGAAGCTCTCTATTAAGTGAATTACTTTTTCCCTAGCTTATCCTCTCCCTCTCCTTCCTCAGTACTTTTGAATAAAGCCTACTGTTACTTCTATACTCATCCTCGCCTGAAATTCTTTTCTAGGAAGGAAGATGATAGACTTGACAGGCATGGAGCAAAAAGAGCAAATTCCTTACTCCAGCCTGAGTCCATGGCTCCTTGAGATATTAGGTGGTAGGGATCAACTCCTACACAAAGCAGACCAAGTGAACTTCAGGTGCAGCTTGCAGCCTGTCTAGTAGAACTGGCAGGATTTGCAGCTGCTGCCACACTGGGGTTATCACAGATTTGATCAGTTCTAGATCTCTATTAGCCATTCCAGGTGTGAGGAGTATATAAGAATATATAAAGATATAAGATATATATAAGATAATATAAATACATAGAGAAAGAGAGAAACCAGTAGACTCCGTTCTCAAATTTATTGCCTCTCTCCTGTCTTATGTGAAGACCTCTACCAACATAAAAAATTACTTAATTTGAAAACAAATTTTAAAAGTGTCTGGAGGCTAGAAATGTGGCTCCATGGTAGAGTTGCTTGTCTCCTATATGTGAGGCCCTGCACTACTAAAATACACATATGCACACGTGCAAACACATCTATATACACAATATGTAAAATTTCAGGAAATAATTTTTCTATATTTTGAGGCTATACCTAGAGCTTTCACCAGCAGAGCATGTATTCCAGTTCTATGAATCAACTCTCTGTCCTGATTCTGTATTTATAAAACAGTATGTTAAAAACTCAGTATATGAAAGGATCCAGTGAAATTCAGATTATAGATTTTGTTTGATACAGTGGCTACTAGCCAAAAGTGACTGATGAGTCTTTAAAATGTTGCTAATCTGATAGAAAAATGAACTAAAATAAAAAAATAATAAATTATTGAAAACCACAAGCATACTTACAATAGCTTAGTATATGGATCTAATTTTCTAGTGCAAATATTATGAAATTAAATAGAGATATACAGATCAATTCTTTTTTTTTTATTTTTAAGTGGATCTCCCAGGCAGTGCTAGGCCAGATTGAGCAGGTCTGATGGTTCAGTGCTAAGACCACAAGACACAGTAGTGGGCTACAACAGAGCCAACTCCATGGTTTTGGAGGGCTATGCTGCGCCTGGAACATTATTTGAAGACCTAAAGCTCTAGTCTGGTGGTCGGCAACCTGTGGCTCGCAAGCCACATGTGGCTCTTTACACTTTTAATTTGGCTCTTCTGTGTGCTGGGCAGCCGCTTCAGGAGCCAGGACTCTGCTCCTAGCCTCTGTCAGTGCACGCCCTGTGTGGCTCTCAAAATAAATTTCAGTCGTGATTTTGGCGAGATTTGGCTCAGCTGAAAAAAAAGGTTGGGGCCCGGGAGATGCATGGAGGTAAGGCATTTGCCTTTCATGCAAAAGGTCATCGGTTCGAATCCCGGTGCCCCATATGGTCCCCCGAGCCTGCCAGGAGCAATTTCTGAGCATGGAGCCAGGAGTAACCCCTGAGCGCTGCCAGGTGTGACCCAAAAACCAAAAAAGGGGGAAAAAAAAAAAGGTTGCCGACCACTGTGGCCTAGTCCATTGAGTTATCTTCTTGGAGACAGAAAATTATTTCTGATACAAAATTTAGCATTTGGGACGGGAGAAACAGTTCAATGAACCAACTGCATCTCTGAATGTGGAATGACAGAGTTCAATTTCAGGCAACACATGATCCTCAAGTACTGAAGGAAATACTCCCCTCCCATTAGTAAAGAGCTGAGAGTAGTACCAAACACTGCCAGGTGTGGCTCTAAAACAAACTTTGCATTTGAATGAGATACATATGTGCTGAGTACACATCTTCAGCACATATGTAGATATGCTGAATTTGAGACTTACAGAAAAAAATTATAAAATAGGTGAATAAATTTTATTTTATTTTTTTTTATTTTGGCCACACCTGTCAGTGCTCAGGACTTACTTCTCTAGTTGGGGCTCTGAGACCATACAAGTTGCTGGGAACTGAAACTGGGTCCGCAGCATGCAAGAAAAGACCCTAATTCCTGTACTATTTTTCCAGGCCCTGATATCATTTTTATATTGATTAAATGTCAAAATAACAATGCATTTTGATATTAAGCTAAATAAAGTATAATCAATATTATTTTAGTTCCTTTCATTTTTTACTTTTTTTAAATGGGTACCAATAAATATAAATATTTGGAAGCTGGAACAAGTACAGTGGGTAAGGCAATTGCCATGCACCTGGCTAACTGAAATTCAATGCTTCCCTCCAAGAAAAGGGAAAAAATTTAAATTACATATATTGTTTGAATCTTATTTTTATTAGAAAGTGCTTTCAGAAACAATAAAAATTGCACTAGACTCTAAAGTCTACAGGATTGAGTGGCTGACCTGGGTTCAATCTCCAGTATCCAATAGGGTCAATCCCCTATGTACTGCCAGGAGTAATCTTTAAATATTGCTGAGTGGATGGGGCCCGGGAGATAGCATGGAGGTAAGGCGTTTGCCTTTCATGCAAAAGGTCATCGGTTCGAATCCCGGTGCCCCATATGGTCCCCCGTGCCTGCCAGGAGCAATTTCTGAGCATGGAGCCAGGAGTAACCCCTGAGCACTGACGGGTGTGACCCAAAAACCAAAAAAAAAAAAAATTGCTGAGTGTACTCCCCACACCAACAAAAACAAAAATAAAAAAGTCTACATAATTATGAAATACCAAAATTCTTAGATATTATTTCTAGAAGTGATAGAATTTGAAAAATGTCTCTTAAAGAAATGTAATTGTAATATAACATAACATAAAACATAAAATAACATACAACATAATGTAACATAACATAGCATAACATAACATCACAACACAACACAACATAACAACGTAACATAACATAGCATAGCATAGCATAGCATAGCATAGCATAGCATAACATAACATAACATAACATAACATAACATAACATAACATAACATAACATAACATAACATGACATAACATAACATAACATAAAATAATGGCTATCCCTACCTTTTTGTCTTCCCATTCTTTGACTGAACAGTTCTGCCCACTTGGAAACTGCAAGACACTTCCAGTACTGGCAGATAACAGTGGAGGCTGCACTTTGCTAAGGATTTTTGAGCAAAGCCTAAGTGAATCTGTGAGTTCAGACAAGTGCAAGGTGTGGAGATGGCTTGTCAGGGCAGAAATCATCCTCAGCAGCAACTGGGGTAAGTGTTCGGTTTGAATTTCAATATAAGTTTCCTGAAAAGAAAAGTGGAATAACAACAAAACATGAAAAAATGTGGAGCCCCAAATCTGTATTATTTCATATACTTCATATAACAAGAAAATTAATATTAAAAATCTGTAATATTTCACTTATGTTCTTAAATTTGTATAGTCACTATAATTATTATTAACTTAAAATTTATTCCCAAAATTTCAACTCATTACTGTAAAGCATACACTTTAAAATAATCCCAGTTTTATTTTACATTATTAAAATTATAAAAAAAAAGTAACATAATCAATTAAAAAAAACAGGCTGGATGTCATACCTGACACAGCACCCTCATACTTCTAGAAGGCTTCAAAATGAGAAAGCAAAGAGTTGAGAAAAGGGGAAGATATAGCCAACAGTCTTCATTAAAAGAATCATTAATGAGAACATGCATCATTAGATATTATACACAAGACAATATTTCAATAACATGCAGTTTTAAAGTATGTCCCATATTATAAAAGACTGATACATTTATTATATATATGAGGAAAAATACTTAGAAAATTTTGCCCATAAGGCTATTGTAAAAGTGGGGCAAGCAATTTAATTCTGAAAGAAAAAAATATTTGTAGGTGAGGTTTATTGGCAACAAGAAAGATTTGTACTTTGGCGGTCTTACCAAAGAAACTATATCCAATAAAAAATCCACTAGTAAGCAGAAATTGCTCAGGTGTAACTCAGATGACTCACTACTATCTCCAGGCCCAATGTGAAGTCTGGCGTGCAGTGTCCTCCTAAAAGGACAAAATTCACTTCATCAAGTCTACTATCAAGGAGCATGAATACATGAGACAACATTGTCTTTTTAAAAAGGGTCAAATCAACAAGGGTGTATAGCTATGTCCCTATGATGGAGAACATTCATTCCTCGGGATACTAATTCTCAAATTAGTATTAGTACAAATTCTCAAAGCACAATTAGACTCTTAGATTCTAATTACTCTACTAACTCCTATCCTGCATATTCAAATGTTCTAGAAAATCTTATTTTGGGAAAGATTTATTTTCCTTTTCTCCTAGTACAGATATTACTCCCCAGTTAAAGTGGACTTATTCATTGAATGTTTTCTAACCTCTACGTTTTGGTTTCCACTAACTTGTCTTCCTTGATTGCCATCCTTTCCAACCTCATCTCCCACGTTCTGAATGCATCCATCCATCCTTCAAGAGTTGAACTCAAATGTCATCTTATCTCTTTCCAGAAGCCTGTTCTGATTCAAGTAGTTGATACCACAGCTCCAACAAACATTCACATTAGATCAAATTAATCCTATATGATCATACACTGCACTGTACTCTGAAGATAAAGTAAGAATGTGGTACATTCATAATATAAGAAAGATAAACATATAGACAAGTTTAATAATGTGAAAGTGAAAGAAAATATGATGGGAAGAGTCAAAGAAATCATGAAGTTTACTGAAAAATTAGGACCTCTGTATAAAAATATGAAAGGGAAAGAAATGGTTTAAAATAAACATCACAAGTGAAGGCTGTAAAAAGCATGGGAGTTAATGATTGTTCAAGAAATAGTCCCTGTTAAAGGATAGACGAGTATTAGAATGTAAAATGAAGGTAGAATCTAGGCTAGGTTTAGGTGCTGAAAAGCATTCCTACCAGAAGAGCCAGAGCAATAGCACAGCACATAGGTGTTTGTCATGCATACAGTCAACCCAGAATCGATCCCTATCATCTCAGATGATTCCCTGAGCACCGCCAGGAGTAATTCTTGAATTCAGAGCCAGAAATAAACATTGTGCACTTCTGGTGTGACCCCCCCCCCCAAAAAAAAAGTCATGCAGTTTTTTTTTAAAAAGAAAGAAAGAAGAAAGGAAAGGGAAGGGAAGAAAAGGAAAGGAAGGAGGAAGGAAAGGAGGAAGATAGGAAGGAAGGAAGGAAGAAAAAAGAGAAAAGAAAAGAAGAAAAGAAAAAAAGAATTTCTACCAGAGAAGCTGGAGCAATAGCACAGTGGGTAAGAAATTTGCCTTGCACATAGCCATCCTCGGTTTGATCCTCGGCATCTCATATAGTCTCTCAAGCCTGGAGAGAGTGCTTACTGAGTGCAAGAGCCAGAAGTAGTGCCTCTGTGCTTCTTGGTGTGGTCAAACACTAAAACACAAAAATTCCTACTACAACTAATCTCTATTGAAAAATTTATAAAGTTTACTGTGATACTAAAAGTATGTATGTGAATATCTTACTGATCCCTACTGTAAGATCCCTACAGTTTCTGTTCTGTTTGCTAAGCAAACAACTTTTTAAATTATTAAAGATGACTTAATCAACTTCAACATATAGTCAATATTTCACTTTTTAATTTCTAATCCCAAGATTACACATGGTTGATTTTTGACTATGTTCCTGATGTTTGAAAGGTTAATTTGTGACTGAGAGGAGTCTAGATAATATGCCTCTCAGGATGACCAGTATTCTTGGAATTTCAGAACATTTTTTAAGACTTATTTTCTAAGAGATAAAGAGCTTTTTATCAGCAGTGAAATATGGTCTGGTTCAAAGACCTTAACAACATATGAATAACCAAGGAATTTCAAAATAGCAATCATTTTGTGAAAATTTGCTAAAGAGCCACAGATTTGCTGTTTTTTTTCCCTACAAAAATAAGAAACCTGGATTATAACAGATTAGATTGGGAAAACTTTTCATCTACGCTGGTGACTGAATAACATATCTAACTTCATTTCAATTTTAATGTAGTACAATCAACAATTATAAGTTCTAGAGTAATGTGGGAAATGAATTTAAATAAGCCAGAAATGGATTTAAATAACAGTTGGATGTAGCATCTTCAGCAGTAGTAGTAAAAGTAGTAGTAGCAGTAGTAATAGTAGTAATTGTACAGAAATAATAGTAATAAAAGAACAATAACATAACAATATATATTCATGAACTTTTTTTTGGTTCAAGCATTAAAAAAGAAGTTTGTCAATGTATCTGATAAAAGCAGATGAACAGTTTACACACCTGCAACATTCTTCAAACCAACGTGCAACATAATCCCACATATAATAAGGCTCAAAAGAATTAAAGAGAAGGTTGGCAGTTTTAATCAGCTCTGCTGTTCTCTTGTTTTCTCTTAATTTACTAAAAAAAATAAAGACAAAAAATTATAAACATTAATATTTCTATTTTCCAAAATCTTCTAAAGATAGTTTTTCAAAATTTAATGCAATATTGTTCAGGCAGTAAATTCTTAGAAAGTTTCTAAAAATTTGTTTGAGAAATGTCTATAAATATTTTATCTATTTTCTTTCCATTATTTTATATGTAACTCACTTTCCAAATTTGAGTTTTCAAAGCCTAAACATATAATTAGCATCAGAAATCAGTCTTGCATAAGAAAAAATAATTATGATTTAATGAAAATAATAGAAAATTAATTAGTGTATGTTTTTAGTGTATGTAAATTTGGCATTAAAATTTATTGTCTTCATTTAGTATATAAACCAAGTAGTGATTTGGTTTTTCACAGCCTTGATTCTAAAAGAATGTTCCCTGATTCCATGTGCTGCTAAAGATGTAAGAAACTTTCTATCAAATAATTATTGTGAATTACTAATTAAATAGATTACATAATCATCTTCTATCAAAAAAAATTTTTTTTTTTGGTTTTTTTGGGCCACACCCGTTTGATGCTCAGGGGTTACTCCTGGCTAAGCACTCAGAAATTGCCCCTGGCTTGGGGGGACCCTATGAGATGCCAGGGGATCGAACTGCAGTCCTTCCTTGGCTAGCGCTTGCAAGGCAGACACCTTACCTCTAGCGCCACCTCGCCGGCCCCAATCTATCGAATTATTATTCTTTATTTGAGAAGAAAACAAAAACTACAAATCATATTTTTTCAGTCTATAATTTGTTGGTACAAGTGGAAACCATCTATCCTATTAACTTCTCACAGCTCTTGCTTTCCCTAATCGCGTATCATATTAGTCAATACTTACATTTCTAAGTAACATTATAGGAGATCAGACTTATAAAATAAAAAACTGTCTTAAAATGTTTTAATATATAAAAGTATATTCTATATAAAAACAGGAAAGATAAACTAATAAAAATATACTAATAAAATTAATAAATAAAATTTACATATGTATTCTTGGAATCTTCGTAAATTTATGAT
>PVKC010020015.1:0-18812 GCA_004027635.1 Crocidura indochinensis
CATTGTTTTTTTTTTTTTTTTTAGTGTGGGAGCGTAAGGGAGGGCATTCTGCCTGAAGGCTGCTCCTAGCTTGGGGGACCAAATGGGAAGCCAGGGAATAGAACCGCAGTTGGTCCTAGGTCAGCCATGTGCAAGGCAATCACCCTACTGCTGCACCAATGCTCCAGCCCCATGGTTTATTGTTTTAATTTCTTTTTTTTTTTTTTTTTTTTTTTGGTTTTTGGGTCACACGTGAGCTCAGGGGTTACTCCTGGCTCCATGCTCAGAAATTGCTCCTGGCAGGCATGGGGGACCATATGGGGCACCGGGATTCGAACCGATGACCTTTTGCATGAAAGGCAAACGCTTTACCTCCATGCTATCTCCCAGGCCCCTTATTGTTTTAATTTCTTGATCAGTTTGGGATCTATGGTGCTGGGGTATACATGATTGCATTGTGTAGTAGTCAGAGAACCACCTGGTATAGGAGATTGAACTCAGAGCCTCTGCATACCTCATATCATCCACTTTATTTTTGCATGACTCAGTGATGGTATTTGCACACTCTTTTCTAGAAGAACCAGAAATCCAGAATGCGACCTGTCAAAAGTATAGTGCTGGCACAAAAGATTATAGACAGGTACCATGCCACTGAGCCCTCTTGAGTTTTTTTTAATAATATATTTATTTAAGCATCATGGTTACAAATATGACTGTAGTTGGGGTTTAATCACAAAAAGAACACTGCTCCTTTACCAGTGCAACATTCCCACTACCAATGCCACTCATCTCCCTCCTCCCACACCCTCTGTCTGTAGACAAGCATTCTACCTCTCAAACTCATTAACATTGTCATGGTAGTTGTTAGTGTATTTTTTCTCTAACTGCACTTACCCCTTTTTGAGGTAGGTTTGATATCGTGAGCCAGTCTTTCCAGTCCTCATCTTGGGCATTATTACAATAATGTACTTGATTTTTCTTAAAACCTTTTAGAGGCATGGCTTTTAGTAAGAATAATATTTCCATTGGCTTGTGATAGATAGCCTTGAATATATTGAGAAAAGTTCCTTCCATTCCCATCTTGATGAGAGTTTTTATCAAGAATGGGAGTTGAACCTTATCAAATGCTGTCTCTGAATCTATTGATATGATCATATGGTTTGTATTTTTCTTTTTGTTGAAATGGTGTATTATGGTAATTGATTTACGTATGTTAAATTGCATGTTTACAGTCCTGGAATGAATCCTATTTGGTCATGTTGTATGATCTTCTTGATGAGGCATCAAATCCCATTTGCCAGAATTTTGTTGAGGATCTTTGCATCTGTGTTCATCAGGGATATTGGTCTGTAGTTTTCTTTTCTTACAACATCTCTGTCTGGCTTTGGTATCAGGGTGATGTTAGCTTTATAAAAACTATTTGAGAGTGTTCCTGATTTTTCAATTTCATGAAAGGTCCTGAAAAGGGTTGCTAGAGTTCCTCAAGAAACTCTTGAAATACCAAGAAATAATTTATTAGTGAATCCATCTGGGTCTCGGCTTTTGTTTTTGGTAAGACTTTTGATTAGTCTTTTAATTTCCTCAGTAGTGATGTGTATATTTAGATATGATAATTCATCCTGGTTTAACCATGGTATATTGTAAAAGTCCAAGAATTTTTCCATTTCTTCCAGGTTCTCATGTTTCATGGCATGGAGTTTCTCAAAGTAGTCTTTGATAACCTTTTGAATCTCTGCAATAACTATCTCCCCCCTTTTTTATTTCTATTTTTTTAATTTAATAAGGAAGAATTCTAAACTCAAACACTTACCCTTCTAAACTCAAACACATTCAATGCTTAGTATAGTACATCAAAGGTATATATTGTTCTTTACAATAAGTTCTCTGAAAACATAACATAATTACAGGATAAAAACAAAATTAAATATATCATCACGATGCAACTATTCAGTACTGCGTACAGTGCACTATTTATAAGACACCACATAGGGGCCCGGGAGATAGCATGGAGGTAAGGCGTTTGCCTTTCATGCAAAAGGTCATCGATTCGAATCCCGGTGCCCCATATGGTCCCCCGTGCCTGCCAGGGGCAATTTCTGAGCATGGAGCCAGGAGTAACTCCTGAGCACTGCCGGGTGTGACCCAAAAACCGAAAAAAAAAAAAGACACCACAAGGACACAATTCTTATAAATTAACATGGGTTGTTGTTCTCAGGTTTGTGCTATTTAGATGTTAGTAATAGTGATCATCAGCTTTTTTTTTTAAGGTTTGGAGTCAAAGGAGGACTGTAAAAACAATGTTAGTGTGGCAATTATAGTTTACATGGGCCCACCAAAGTATGGGGGGTCATGGAAAGAAAAAACTTTGGCCTAAGTACAAGGAGACCCTACTCCTGAAGTTTCCTGACAGAAGACCATTTCAAGGCTCTAGGCCAACCAGTTTGTCCAATCCCAGTCATTGTCTGCAGTGCCCATACAGTTATACCTTTCACAGTCTCTGTTTTGTTTTGTTTTGTTTTGTTTTTGGGTTATACCCGGTAGTGCTCAGGGTGTTACTTCTGGCTCTATGCTCAGAAATATCTCATGGCAGGTTCAGGGGACCATATGGGATCTGGGATTCGAACCACCGACCTTCTTCATGAAAGGCAAACGCCTTACCTCCATGCTATCTCTCCGGCCCCACAGTCTCTGTTGTTGATCTCACGCCTCTGCATTAAAGGTCCTGGAATATGTACATCCCACATTGAAGTCAGGATGGTACGGAGTGGCGTCTAATTTCATCTCACAATTAGTGGGCAATGGAGAAAGCCCTGTCCAGTACGCAAGTCGTTGTTGTTTAAATCTTCTCTGTTAAGGGAAGACTCTTTTGAGTAAATCAATGTCATAGCAGCAGTAGGGTCTTCCCCGGTAGAGGATTGCTTCCAGGTGATGTAATAAACAATGTTGAATATTTCATAGATGGCTTCCCACGTTTAGGGTTAACTGGAAAATGCCCAAACCTCTGAGGCCTGTGCCTGGTCATCATGTCAATATTCAGGTTTTGTAAGGTTCCATTGCACCACAAGATTAATGTGTTCCCATCTCTATTAGACAAGAACTTATTTGTATGTATAGTATTTTCCATTTTAATGTGCCCATGCAAACAAGGAATAATGCCACCTGGCGTTATCAGCGCATAAGGGGGCCGCAAGAACAAGTCCAACGATCCCTGTGACCTGGTTTAAACATAAGCATTAAACTGAAGGACTCTTTCACAAAAATTTCTTATTGAACAGTTCCCAGCAAGATTGGTGCCTATGGGGATGCTAAAACAAGTCCAATAATCTAATTGATTTAGTTCCTATATGTATGTTAAGTGAAGGGACACTTCTACAAACTTCCTTATTTAAAATGAGGCAGGTCTTTATAACAATGTTCAGGGTATAAGGTCCTACTGCACTACAAGATTTGTGTCTTCCCATCTCTGTAAGATAAGAACGTGTTTGAATGTAATTTCCCCTTTTAATGTTTCTATGCAAAGGAAGAACAGTATCATGTGGTGAAATTGTTGCCTACGGGGATATTTCAACAAGTACAACAATCGAATTGACTTGGTTCTTATAAACATTAAATGGAAGGATACTTCTACTAACTTCCTTATTTAACAAATAACAAAGGAATAAAAAGTGGGGAAAATAAACAATCTAACATAAGACAGTGGGAACTAATCAGAAACCTAGTATGGTAGCAAACACAGTTATACAGTGAAGAAAGGAAGAGGCCAAGAAGCCGCTGAGAGTGAACAAGTAGTTAAAGAGTACTGGCCTCTTCACAGCCTGAGAGTCCATTTTCTCATTTTTATTTTGAATATATCTGGTAATCCCATGCAAAGTGGTCTCCTCCCAGATGAGAGTCCATCCTCCCATTTTTATTTTGAATATATATGGTACCCCCGAGCAGGTTTTAAAATGGAGACCAATGAGAAAAAAATACCAGTGAATATCAAGACATACAAGAGTGCTGCATCGGCCCGCCCTCCACCCCATGCGTCCCCCCCTTAATGTAGGGAGACAAAGGCGGAAAGACTGAGGACCACAATAGAGTCCTCCTGGGCCGGCAACCAGGGAAGACCTGGAATAAAGGGGAGAATAAGGAAATGGCTGGAGGCCTGCCAGGCCTCCCAGCACCCTCCAAGCTAGGGAGAATGCCATCCAGCATGGGGTGTCCCCTAGCCCCAATACCTGGGTAGAGCTGGCCTCCAGGATCAAGGCACCAGAAGCCTGCTATCTGCCCAACCCCTCCCTTTGCTTCTCCTCCCTAGTGTAGAGAGTGGGGGAAGCCTGGTATCTCCCCCTTTATATTTCTATTCCAGCTTATTAAGTCTTGTTCTCTCCATTTAGTTGTGAGTTGTGCTAGTAGTATATCTTGTTAATTTTTTTAGAGAACCAACTTTTGCTTTTGCTGATCTTTTGAATTGCTTTTTTGATTTCCTTTTCATTGATTTCTGATCTAAGCTTTATTATTTCGTTCTGTCTACCCATTTTTGGCTCCTTTTGTTGATCATTTTCTAATTTTTTTTTTTTTTTGGTTTTTTTGGGTCACACCCGGCAGTGCTCAGGAGTTACTCCTGGCTCCATGCTCAGAAATTGCTCCTGGCAGGTACGGGGGACCTTATGGGGCACCGGGATTCGAACCGATGACCTTTTGCATGAAAGGCAAACGCCTTACCTTCATGCTATCTCCCGGATCATTTTCTAATTTTAAAAGCTGTGTCATTACACTATGTAGGCTCCTTCTTCATTTCTGATGTGTGCTTGTAAAGCTATAAATTTTTCTCTCAGTACTGCTTTTGCTGTGTCCCATATATTCTGACAATATGTCTTCATTATCATTTTTTCCAGAAGTTTTGATTTCCTTTTTGATTTCATCTGAAATTAAGACTTTACAGATGCTTTGCATAATCCAGTCACTCATTCACTGGTTTATTTTCCTACTTATTTGTTAATTCATTTGTTTGCTTATTAATTTCAACAAAGTGATAAACAATATGTCACATACCCAACTCCAAAGTATTCAATATATTTTCATTTTTGTCTTAGCCTGTGTAATCATTGATACACAGTTTGAGAATCAAGGCTATCATATCTTCCTTTCTTGTTGGATCTAACATAATGAATGTAACTTAACCTGTATGTAAGTTCATTATGATCATTAATTACAATTTTCTAAGATTTCCTGTTTCATTTATCTTATTACTTTTTTCTCAAATTTTCTATGTTTTTCTGTCTTTAAAGTAATTTAGTAACTTAGGAAAGGGTAAGTACAGAGAAAAAGAACAAATTGACAAACATGGTAAGAATTTATATACTAGCGTATAGTGTATATCAATATTTCTAGGCTTTAACATAAATGACATGTTAAATATAAACATTATCATTGTTCAATCATTCTTTTCCTTCTTCTATAATAAGCTTATAAGATAGAAAGGACTACCTTATAAGTTAGACCAAGGAATACAGAGGTCAAGATATTCAGAACTAAATTTAGTTGGCATGCATTTTCTTTTTATACCAAGTATGTTTTCTATCCAGAGGGAGACTATAACAGGAATCTTATAGGACTCTTGAGTTGATCACATGTAGGGATGTATCTTCTAGTTTTTCAATTTATTTTTTCTAATTTTGAAAATATAAGATATTTATTATAGACAAATTGATTTATAGCTCTTGGGTTGCTCTGATCTTTGGCAAGTAATCCCCAAATATATTTTATAGTAAGTTAGTAGTCTTTTAAAATTTTATTGGTAAATGCATGTAATTTTTTATCAAAAAATTTAAGCCTTTTAGATATCTCAGAGGTGCTGATATTGTAATATGAACTGTAAAGCATTGCATGCAGTTCATTGGTGATAGTGGTATAATTGACTTCATATATATGCTAGACTATTATCTTAGGTTAGGTGTCCTGTTCATAGATATAAGGCGAGTGATTGCATGAGTAATTTAATTGGTGCATGCTCTTGGAGGTATCTGTATACAAGTGAAGTCCGTATTGCATAAGAGATGAAGCTAATTCACTGTTTGGTTGAGACAGAATTTTGAACTCATTCCACTTGTAGCTCAGGAGTAGGGACTTAAATAGTGTTCAAATTGGATAGAGAATGTTATGTATTTCATCAAAACAGCTGAGGGAAATCACAAAGAAGTGTGCTATTATGATCTTTGGAAGTTTAGGAAAATGGGTACAAACCATGAAGGGGAGATCTATGTTTGTAGAGCATCTCATCACTGACCACAACATTCTGTGGACAATTTCTTGTGACAAATTATCTATGGAATATCCTTTGGGAAATTCTTTTAGTGTGTGTTTGGACACATTATGTGGTTTTCAGGATATAGTCCTGGGCTTGTACTAAGGTATCAATTCTAATGGTATTCAGGAACCTTAAGTGGTGCTGGGGATTCAAACCATTGTTGGCCAGGACAAGGTAGGTAACTTATCCCATGCAATATATCTCTGGCCTAATCTTTTGAGTTTTTATTGTGTTTATTGGTGGGGGAACACAAAAATTTACTCAGGACTTACTTCTGGCTCTTGTTCACAGATCACTCCTATTGTACTATGGGACATTATGAGGGAGGATCCAGATATTAAACCTTAGTTAGAAACATGCAAGGCAACTGAGTTCCTATATTACCTTCCGAAATGCTTTCTATTATTTTTCCCCAAGTAAGATAAAAACATTACTTGGAGACAATGATCTTTGAATTCCAACATCAGTAGTAATAAAAACAATGTGAACATGAGATTAGAATTTGCTTTGTAGTTTTTTTTATATAATAATAATTTTTATTTTGACCAAATTGGAGAAATTTTAGGTACATATTAACATTGAATCATGGCAATACCCTCCACCCCCATTCCCAGCATGCATACCATAACCCCCTCCCTTACCCCCCGGGCTGTTAGTATAAGTGGTCTCCTCTGTGTCTAGCTTGTTGTAGATTGAGTATTGATTCTGTTGTCGTTGGCTTTGGATTTGGTGTTTAAGTCCGAATAGAGATATGTATAAGGCAAGAGGTGTGGGGGTTCTAATTTTGTCATTTATTTCGATTTTTTACTCTTTTCTTCATACCCAGTTATCAGTAACATCTAGGTTGGTTATGCTAAAATATGCAGAAATCCCTTTTTATTTCCTGTTATAAGTCCATATATATCCTAGATGTTTTAGATACAGTGGATCTGAGAGAAAATTCTATTTTTTAAAAAAATTTTATCAACTACTATGGATTAGTCTAATACATATTTTCTATACATTTTTGCACTTATCCTTAAAATTTTAAAAATTAAAAAAATTTTGATTTAACTTAGCTTTGACTTCCAAAACCGCTGATAGTAGAGTTTCAGGCACTACATGTTTCTATTCCAAACATGCCACCATCAGCAGCATCTCTCTATCATGACCTAAGTTTTACTTCCTGTTCCTACCTTACTTCCTTAGCAAAAATTTTAAAAATTATCACAAATTAAAAAAATCATTACTTAAAGAATATAGTATAATTTTTAAATTTACATGAGCTATTTTGTCCCTTTTCCTATGCACCTTTTTAAATATTTTTTAAGCATCATGATCACACACATGTTTGTTGTTGGGGTTTAGTTATAAAAAAGAACACCCCCCTCACAAGGGCAACATTCCCACCACCAATGCCCTTCATCTTCCTCCTCCCTATGCCTTGCCTGTATTGGGGAATGGCATTCTATTTCTCTCACTCATTACCATTGTCATGATAGTTGTCAGTGTAGTTATTTCTGTAACTAACTCACCAAATCATAGGTCAGTCCTTCCAGCTCTCAACTCTATTATCTCTGGATATTATTTCAATAATGTTTTTTATTTTCTTAAAACCTATAGATTAGTGAAACTATTCTGTGCCTATCTCTCTCCCTCTGACTTATTTCACTCAGCATAATAGTTTCCATGTTCATACATGTATAAGAATATATCATGACTTCATTTTTCTGACAGCTAAATAGTATTCCACTGTGTATATGTACCACAGTTTCCAGTTTCTTTAGCCACTCACCTGTTGTCTGGCATCTGGGCTGTTTCCAGATTCTGGCTATTGCAAAAAGTGCTGTTTACACTTGTTTTTAATTGTTTCTAATACACTACTTAAAAATTATCCTTGTCACATTGAAAACCACATTTTCACTATGTTGAAATTCCACATAGTTAAGTGGAAATAACCTTTTCATGCATTCATACATTAGCAGACAATTTTTTCAAACTGGTTCTTTAAACCCATTAATACATTCCAGCTTTAAGTTATGCCCTACCTGTACTGAGATCTCCAGAAACTTCAAGATTCTTTACCAATTTTTATTAGGTATATCCTGAGCCCTGCAGGTCCACCCCGGGCTACCAAGAACTTCATAGTCAAAACCCTGAAACTTGTGCACCCTAAGTTACACACTTCAACTTTCAACAGAAGTGGGTAAGATCACAATATTCACAATATGACCCATAGCTTCCCAACCATTAAAACATTAGACTTGACTCTGCCCCTGTTAGTCTTGAAGAGAAAGGAGTACAAATTAGCAGTGGATAGCAAATAGATAGCAACTGAAACATAAATGACAGCCCAAAATCATGAACGAAAAGCCTAATCGCTGACTCTTTATAATTCAAATTTTCATGTTTATACTGAAGAGTTATAACAAACAAAAGATAAATGAAAGTATTCAGCTGATTTCATAGAGAGGATCAGAAGATCAGACAATTTAAGAAGTTTACTAAAATGCTGAGCACTATTTTTGAATAACCTAAAATAAGCAGCCTTCTCAATGATAAATAACTAAAGCACTGGATGCTTAAAGACTCATGCAGCTTCAAGAAAAAATGTTGGAAAAATTGAAGAATTCATTAAAGGTGTTCTGGAGAGATTAAATAGGAGGGAAGAAACTTGTCTTGCATGCAGTCAACTTGAGTTTGATTCCAGGCATCTTTTGTTCTTTGAGTCCTGCTAGGAGTCATTTTTTAGCACATTCAGAAATAATTCCCAAACATTACCTAGTGTGACCCAAAAAATAACAATAAAAAAAGAATTCACTGAAATAGAAATGAAAACTGAGGAATATAATTGCAGACCAGAACAGTTATAAATAGAAAGACCAAATATGAATGAATTTAAAGAAGCACAAAAGATCAAGAGAAAAAATGAAGAAAACTTAAGATGGTTAATGTACAATAACAAGAGGAACTATCTCAGAATAAAGGTGAAGAAGAAAGGAATGAGAGAAACGGATAAAAATACATGCTCAAGAAATAATAACTGAAAATTTTCCCAGCCTTAGAGAGGAGATGGTATGCAGATCCAGGGAGCTCATAGTATTCCAAATAAAATATAGAATAATAACAAGACACATTGTAATGAAAATGGCAAGACAGATAACATAAGGTGAGAGAGTTTCAAAATATCAACTACAATAAATGTCTCATAAAATACTTTTGTTTTGTAGATTTCTCATATAAATTTTTCCATATGAAAGAATTCCAGTGAGAGACATATAGAAAGTACTCAGTGAAAGAAACTTTCATTGCCCTGTAAAACAATCAAGTTTGAGGGAGAAATAAAAACATTTTCAAACAAATAAAAACCAGATATATTTGTTAGATCCAAACCAAATGGTTCCTCTATGGATCATCTATTCATCATCATTTTAAAAATCACCAAAGCCAATTGATAAAAAAGACAAATTCTCATCAAAAATGGCTTCAAACTCAAGTATGTTAATAATATTGTAAATGTTAGTGGATTAAAGTCTCCCATTAAAAACTCAGAGTATCTGGATGAATCAGGAAACAAAATCCAACATTCTGCTCTTTATTAAATAAACATATTCTCAGAATGAAAGGATGGGAAACAATCATACAAGCTAATTGTCATGAAAGAAAACAAACTGCTTGTATCTGACCAAATGGCATTCAAACTAAAGAAAGTAATAAGGTAGGGAAAGTCACTACACACTAGATAAAAGCATGATAATCAAGAATATTTGACTTTCAATGACATATGTAACAAATGAAAAGGCATAAGGTTTATTAAACAGTTGCTAATAGACTTAAAGAACTCCACTAAAGGCAGTACAACAGTAGGGCTGACTCTTCTCATGAATAGATCAAGTAGACAAACGCTCAGTCGCTCAGTAAAGAAACAAGATTCTTTAACAATGAATTGCAAGAATTAGGATTAATCAGCATAGATAGAAATATATATCTTCAAAATATTTTGGGGGTGTTTGGGCCACACTCAGTGACGGTGACACTCAGAAGTTACTCCTGGCTATGCACTCAGAAATTGCTTGGGGGACCATATGGGATGCCATGCAATCGAACCATGGTCAGTCCAATGCTAGTGCAGGCAAGGCAGATATGTCTTACTGCTTGTGGCACTGCTCTGGCCCTTCTTCAAAATATTCAATAATATTCCTTTCTAGGACACATTTTAGGACAGACTGAATGTTGAGTCACTGTGCAAGTATCCATTAAGTTTCAAAAGCAGAATCACATCCAGTATCTTCTCAGACCAAAATGACATGAAGGTAGAAATAACTAAAAAGTGGGGTTATCATTTTCTTGCCTAATCACAATAGCAAGTACTTCCAGTACTATGTTGAATAGGAGTGGTGAGAGAGGACACCTGTCTTGTACCAGAATTTAGAGGAAAGACTTTTAGTTTTTCTCCATTGAGGATGTGACTAAAGATGTGAAGGACCTATACAAAGAAAACTATAAAACATTGCTTCAAGAAATAAGAGAGGACACACGGAAATGGAAACAAATACCCTGCTCATGGATTGGCAGAATTAACATCATTAAAATGGCAATACTCCCCAAAGCATTGTACAGATTTAATGTGATCCCTCTAAAGATACCTATGACATTCTTCAAAGAAGTGGGTCAAACACTTCTGAAATTAATTTGGAACAACAGACACCCTCGAATAGCTAAAGCACTCGTTGGGAAAAGAAATATAGGAGGCATTGCTTTCCCCAACTTTAAACTGTATTATAAGCAGTAGTTATCCAAACAGAATGGTATTGAAATAAAAACAGAACCTCAGATCAGTGGAATAGGCTTGAGTACTCAGAGAATGTACCCAGACATACAATCACCTAATTTTTGATAAAGGAACAAGAAATCCTAAATGGAACAAGGAAAGATTCTTCAACAGATGGTGTTGGCACAATTGGTTAGCCACTTGCAAAAAAGCAAAATTAGACCCCCAGCTAATATACACCATGTATGAAGGTAAAATCCAAATGGTTTAAAGACCTTGATATCAGACCTGGAACCATAAGGTATATAGAACAACATGTAGGTAAAACACTCCATGACATTTACTAGTCATCTTTAAGGAGAAAACAACACTCTCCAAACAAGTGGAAGCAGAGACAAACATATGGGAATATATTAAGCTGAAATGCTACTGCACCTCAAAGGAAATAGTGCCCAGGATACAAGAGCCACCTACTGAGTGGGAGAAACTATTCACCCAATACACAATCAGATAAGGGGCTAATATCCAAAATATACAAGACACTGACAGAACTTTACAAGAAAAAAAATCTAGTTCCATAAAAATATGGAGAGAAGAAATGAACAGAGACTTTGATAAAGAAGAAATACAAATGCCCAAAAGGCACATGAAAAAATGCTCCACGTACTAGTTATCAGGGAGATGCAAATTAAAACAACTATGAGGTATCATCTCATGCCACAGAGATTGGCGCACATCACAAAGAATGAGAACAAGCAGTGTTGGTGGGGATGTGGAGAGAAAGGAACTTTTATTCACTGCTGATGGAATGCTACCTAGTCCATCCTTATGGAAAGCTATATGGAGATTCCTCCAAAACCTGGAAATTGAGCTCCCACACAATTCAGCTATACCACTCCTAGGAATATACCCTAGGAACACAAAAATACAATACAAAAATCCCTTCCTCACACCGATATTCATTGCAGTGCTATTTACTATAGCCAGACTCTGGAAACAACCAAGATGCCCTTCAACAGATGAATGGCTAAAGAAACTGTAGTATATATACACAATGGAATATTATGCAGCTGTCAGGAGAATTGAAGTCATGAAATTTTCCTATACATGGATGTACCTGGAATCTACTATGTTGAGTGAAATAAGTCAGAGGGAGAGAGATAGATACAGAATAGTTTCCCTCGTCTATAGGCTTTAAGAAAAATGAAAGACAGTTTTGCAATAATTCTCAGAGACAAAGAGAGGAGGGCTGGAAGGTCCAGCCCATGACATGAAGCTCACCAGAAAGAGTGATGAGTGCAGTTAGAGAAGTAACTACACTGAGAGCTATCATAACAATGTGAATGAATGAAGGAAGTGGGATGCCTGTATAGAGTACAGATGGGGGTGGTGTGGGGAGGAGGGATATTTGGGACATTTGTGGTGGAAATGTTGCACCGATGAAGGGGGGTGTTCTTTACATGACTGAAACCCAACTACAATTACATTTATAATCAAGATGTTTAAATAAAGATATTAACATAATACAATAAAAAGTGGGGTCAAATTTATGGAAACTGAATAATAAGTCACTACTAAATAACTATTGGATAAAGAAGAAAATCAAAGAAGAAGTAGAAAGATTTCTCAAAACAAAGGAGAATAAGGACGATCAGAATCTATATGAGAAGAAGCAAAGGTAGTCCTCTGGGGAACATTCATATAGCAGATATGAGAAAAGAAGTTCAAATGAACAGTGTAGCCACACAACTGAAGAAACTAATAAAGGAACAACACAAAAATCCAAAACATGTAGGAGAAAGAAAATTAAAAAGTAGAGAATAAACGGAAGATGAAAATCAGTAAGACACAAAGTGGAAATAAAATCAGGAGCTGGTACTTCAATAACATAAACAAGAACCATTTTAGATGGTTGAAGACAAAAAACAGAGAAAATCAATATAAATTGCATCGGGATGAAACAGGAAAATAGACATATTAGAAAATAAAAATATCAAAATATGTTCATAAACTTCTGTCATCAGAGTCCATATGAAATGATATGTTCTAACAATGTAAAACCTCCAAAGATTGTATCAGAAGGAAGTATAAATCATAAATAGGCCAATATTTAGCAAGGAATTTGAAGTAGTACTAAAAAATTTACATAAGAACAAAGCCTGGGCCTATATGGGCTCTCTAGGAATTTAAAAAATCTTATAAAACAATTTTTATTTCCTATACTCATCAAGCTCTTCCAAAACATTGAAGGAATACAAATTTTTCCCAATAGCCTCTCTGTTCTATGAACATTACCCTAGTAACAAAAGCAGACAGATTTTTCCAGAAAAAAAGACAGAATAATATCAATTGATGATACCTGAATGATAAACATCAAATTGATGCAAGAATCCTGAACCAAATCTAGTTGAATCCACATTTTCTCTTACTCAGATATTGAATCTAATCAGTCCCATGCTGATTTAATCTTCAGCAGGAATGATGTTGAACAAGTGGAGGCAGTAAAAAAAAAAATGCAAGGAAGGCAAAGATTATGCATCAACTCAGTTGATGACTTCCATAGACGAAACCACGTGACTCTGATGTAAAATTTTACAATTTTCTCAACTTTTTGGGGGAAAAGAAATGTTCAATTAAGTATTTATAAAATTCTCTATGTACAATGTTGTCAGAAAAATACCACTATGGGTTCACCCACTGTTATTTTCAAGTCTGACTTCCCCACAGGCTATATTAGAAAAACACCCAGCAAACAATATTTCTTTGCTTTTAATAATGGGTTTTGATGATTTTCCTCACCGTTAAAAATAATTAGAATGGCAAGACCTTTTATCAACTCTTGTGACTTTCTCTGTCCAAAGTATGTGAAGAGTTAAAAGTGAGAGACAATATAGGGATTACAACAAGAAACATTGACCAATAGAATGATAGCAAGGAGAGTAGGACTTTTGCCTTGCACATGGTCAATCCATGTTCAATCTCTAACATCCCATATGGTCCCCTGAGCTTTCCAGGAGAAAACCCTGAGTGCTGCTGGGTGGAACACTGGCCAAGTCTACGAGCCTGACTTCTAGTGCAGCTGTTCCTTTTTGTGCCAAGGCTAGAGTAGCCTGCTTCTCTAGAAAACAGATGCACTCATGTTCTTTGAGGTGCTTGCCAATGGGAAATGCAAATGTCATAGTGTGACATAGCTGTCAAACTTTCAACTTCTGGTTGAATGCTCAGAGGGAGGTGAATCAGGTGCTTAAAGGGGGAAATGGCACATTTATTTCCAGTCACCATTTTGAAGTGAGAATTTAGCAGCTTCCTGTCTGAACAAACAGGAAGCCTATTAAAAATGCCATTGTCTCATTCTGTCTACACTGACAGGACTATTAAATGACCAAGTCCACTTACATTTGCCAAGAAACCCAGGGAATGGGCAGCTGCTGGTGACATCTGTGTCTGTCTGAATTCAACTAAGAAATTTCCTCTCTGAGGCAGTGTCATTAGAGATGAAGGACCCTCAGATTCCAGAGAAGGCAGCATTATAAAGGAGCAGAGTAGGGACTGAAGAGTTCATTGATGCTGCTGCAAAGTACCTTGTTCTTCCTGCTTCTTCCTCTGTGTGAGCAGCAATCAGGAAAAGTACTCTTGTCCTAACTTCTAACATATTCTGGCTAGAAATCAAATTTAGTATGAAGCATCTACCTTTAATTGCTATCCCACTAACACAATACGCCCCATGCCAGTTGGCAGAAGACAAAAAGAGCTCCTTTAAAGAAAGTTTCTGCCTGCATTATTAAGAAGGGAAGCCCCACTACTGGATTCATCACACTCTTTACACATTTCTTTCACATACTCACAACCACACTCACACAGACCTAGAAAGCTTTATACTTTTATCTTAGTTACTTCACTTTCAAACACTAAGAGGCCCATTCCTCTCAATAAATATGGAACGTGTGTGTATGTAGGTGTGTCACGAATAGGTCACATGGGGGTATAATAGTTCTCAATGGAGCAGCTTCAGGAGGATCTGACACTAGCCTGAGAGCCTAGACTCATTCATACTGGATGAATTCAGACTATAGCCTTTTAGGTCTTACTTGTGTGTCTGTCACTCATCATGTG
Source organism: Crocidura indochinensis (assembly GCA_004027635.1). Lineage (NCBI taxonomy): Eukaryota > Metazoa > Chordata > Mammalia > Eulipotyphla > Soricidae > Crocidura > Crocidura indochinensis. The sequence continues at coordinate 15,135 of PVKC010020015.1, forward strand.
AATGGCATAGAGATGCAGCCTTTGGTCTGTGGAGCAGTGGAGAAGCTACAGAACCTTCTGGGTGGCATCAAGGAAGAACAATGTTTTCCTGGCCTCAAAATGTCAATTTACACCTGTGCATTGTCACTATTAGCCTTAAGTTGAAAGGAAAGAGTGGCTTCCCATATTCATATCACACTGGTCGGGAGTTCAGAATTGTCTGTCAGTCTCAGCCTGCCTGTCCTACTGCAGTAGTGGCGGATGGCTCCCTGCCAAGATAGCCTGCCCTTCCAGCCCAGCCTGTTTGCAAGCCAGCAGGCTTCCATGAGTCAGTCTCCTATGGACGTGGACAGCTGGACTTGTTTCTATAGAGATTCATCATTAGAGGACTCGGAGGAAGAGGGGCGGCACCTTGAGCTGTTTTCCTTTTTCTTTGGCTCTCATTTACTTATCCTGTCTCAGAATGAGTGTAGTTACTGGCCAGTGCCCACAGCTCACTTGTGCTGGTGAAGGCAGCTTGACAGCTGCATAAATCACACTGAGATGCTGCTAATAGGTTGCTGCCTGAGACTGTACCAGACCACCCAAGCACAGCTGGGGGGGGGAGGACTATGAGGCCTACATACAAATATAGTAATGCAAATTACTTAACCCTTTGTTTACCACCCTTCCCCCACTGCATGTAGGAATGAATGTTCTTTCTCTCCTGTTAGATCAACCTTGCTCTGCTTCTTAACACTTTCTATCACTACAACATTATCACAACTCCTCTACTATGTTTTCTTCCATTCCCTCTAGATTTCTTATCATGCAGGTGAAGAGGGACCAAAGGCTTATTAAGGTTTTGGCAGAGATGGATTGCACTGGCAGAAGTTGGCAAAGAGGGAGAGCTTGGCAGGTAATGCAGCAGATATGCAGGAGTTTGGGAGCTGAGTTCTCAAGATTCTGCCCTCTTGAATAAGAGCCGATTACATACAGAATTGGAGAAAGACATCCCAGTCCTCTATTCTTGATGTAGCAGGAACAGTAAAATATGCATTAAAATTGGATAAAAGTAAATTTGTTTTATCACATCAAAATGGAGGTTATTGTTCTGTCAGAGTTCTTTTCTTTTCTTTCTTTTTTTTGGGGGAGGCACACCCAGTGACGCTCAATGGTTACTCCTAGCTATGCTCTCAGAAATTGCTCCTGACTTGGGGGACCGACCATATGGGACTCTGGGGGATCGAACCGCAGTCCACCCTAGGTTAGTGCTGGCAAGGCAGACACCTTTACACTCTGTGCCACCGCACCGTGTCAACACCCTAGCCCTCTGTCATATTTCTTAAGAACTAACAGTGCATGTTCACATTTCAAGATACTAGGAACACCCAGGAGTGTCCCTGAACTGGAGCTCACAACTGTTTGTAACTTTATACAGCAAATTTTTCTCTTTGAATCTTCCCTAGGTTCCAATTAGAGCTCCTATAGTCCAGATTATTTTCATCTTCTTCAAATTCTAGTTTGTTCATTTAGGATTTGCCTTATATGCTATTTTTTATATAGTCTTTAAATATTTTCTTAAATGTAATAGTTTAGCCAATGGATATATAATGCTATAGCCAACTCTTTCTATAATACTTTCTTTTTCTTTACATGCCTTATTAATTTTTAGCATTTAACCTACTTTCAAATATGCTATATAATTGTCTTCCTTATTTTGTCTATTGTATGCTTTCCATACTAACTTGGTGATTTTGATAGGGGATTATAATTTCCCATTTTTATGTCCAGCGATGTTTCTTGATAAATAGAATATTCCAAAGAATATGGGTTCAGCAAGTATTTGTTAAATGACTACTTGGAAACCTAAGGAAATAAGAATATCTAGGCCGAGTCTATCTGGGGAGGAGAACAAACATGAATGTCTAGGAATCAATCTTCAGACCAAGAAGTTTGAAATCATGAGGCAATTAAGGAGGTTTTAGTGCTGTTTTGTCATAATATCTTCCACCAATGCTGCAGGGAAATATTTATTTTTCTCTGAAAATTGTTGCATTTTTCTGTGGCAGCAGAATGATTCCTGAAGATGTTCATGCACTAATACCCAGAATCCTGTGAGTGAGGGACTTTCAGATGTGGTTAAAAACTATAAATTAAGAAGATTATTTTGGTTTATTTGGACAGTTTCAATGTAGTTATAAATGCTTTTATAAAAGGAAAGTCATAGAATCAGAAGTGATATTATGACCCTGACCATTAGTTGGTCAATATTTGGCTACATGGAAGTGGAGGAATACAGGGAGCAGTAAAGTATGAGAAAATATACTGTCCTCTAGAGGCTAAAAATGCCTGAAAGTCCCACTGAAACCTTGATTTTAATATAGAAAAATTGATTTCGCACTTACGACCTCAAGAACTGTAACATAAAATTATGTTTCTTTAAAATTCATGAAAGTTATGGCAAGTTAGTATAGCCCTAATAAAAATGTACTCAGTAGATTGCCTGAACTGCAATCTTTACAAATTTACAAAATTATTCATTATCGAGCTTCAGGCATAAGTGTTCCAGCATAAGTCTCACGTTTAGTGTCAACTGCCCTCCTCCAGTATCCCAGATTCCCTTCCATTCCCCAGACTTCATCCTTGAAAGGCACACTTTGATGTTTTGTTGTTGTGGTTTGGACCTCATGCTTTCAGTGTTGTTGACTGTGTGGTTTGGAAATATAGCTATGCCACCCTCTATACCACTAATATACTCAAGAGAGTTGGCCTCAGTTCCCAGTTAATTTCTATTCACCTCCTCTTACCACTCACCATAGACTTCTTTTCACCTTTTTTTCTGCTTCCTATACTTTGGGGTCAAAAGTGATATGGTATCTTCCCTTTGATTATAATATTTATTGCATTACTAGTCCAGTTATTCTATGTACCATGAAAAAAATGAGTTAATTCTTTGTCCTTCTTCTTCTGGCTTAATTTATTTAGTGTCACATCTAAATTTCAGTGATTTAGTCATTCCCTGTAGCTGCACAATATTTCATTGTGTATATTAATATAGCTTCATAATATATTAATCTATAGCTGAGATTCAGTCTTAACCTTTTCTTCAGCTTCCCCCTCTCCCCTTTTGGGCCACACCGGTGATGCTCAGGAGTTACTCTTGGCTATGTACTCAGAAATTGCTCTTGGCTTCGGGGACATATGAGGCATAGGGGGATTGAACTGTGGCCCATCTTAGGTAGGTTTGCAAGGCAAACACCCTTCTGCACCACTGCTCGGGCCCCTTTCCTTCAGTCTTAATAGTGTGTGCTCTGCTGGCATTTCTTATAGATCAACACTCATGAAAATTTTCTATACCTTCTTTTTATGGTCAAATTCTATCTTTGTGGCACTGATCTGATAGCATGCTGCTGTGATTTGTATGTTTGTGAATTTATGAAATTTGGACTTATATTTTAAAATGTGATCTATCCTAAAAATGTTCTTAGTGCAGTAGATAAGAATGCATATTTATGGGGCTGGAGAGATATCATGGAGGTAAGGCGATTGCCTTGCCTGCAGAAGGATGGTAATTCGAATCCCTGCATCCCATATGGTCCCCCATGCCTGCCAGGGGCAATTTCTGAGAATAGAGCCAGGAGTAACCCCTGAGCACTGCCGGGTGTGACCTAAAAACCAAAAAAAAAGTATATTTATTAGTTTTGAGATTAGAAGTTC
>PVKC010020016.1:0-18796 GCA_004027635.1 Crocidura indochinensis
ATAACACTGATTGACTTACATGTTAAACCATCCTTGCATAAGTGTTATGAAACTTACCTAGTTAGGGTGTATGAACTTTTTAATGCATTGCTGAATTCTGTTATCTAGTATTTTGTTGAGAATCTTTACAATTGTACTCATCAAGAGTATCTGTCTATAATTCATTGTGTGTGTGTGTGTGTGTGTGTGTGTGTGTGTGGTGTCTTTGTATGCTTTTGGTATCATGATGATACTAGCTTCATAGAAACTGTTTGGCAGTTTATTTGTTTCTTTGATTTCTTCAAAAACCCTGAAAGGATTGGCAGTTGATCCTGTTAAAATTTGTTTGAATTGGGGCCCGGGAGATAGCATGGAGGTAAGGCATTTGCCTTTCATGCAAAAGGTCATCGGTTCAAATCCCGGTGCCCCATATGGTCCCCTGTGCCTGCCAGGAGCAATTTCTGAGCATGGAGCCAGGAGTAACCCCTGAGCACTGCCGGGTGTGACCCAAAAACCAAAAAAAAATTTGTTTGAATTCAAAATTTGAAAGAATTCACTAGTGATCCATCTGGGTCTGGGCTTTTGTTTTTTGGGAAGTTTTTTGATTACCATTTTAATATCCTCAATGGTGATTATTCTGTTCATGTATCCCACATCATCTTTGATCAACCTTGAGAAGGTATAGGAGACCAAGAATTTTTTCATTTTTAGAAACTATGGTACATCTATACAATGGGATACTATGCATGTATTAGAAAAAATAAATTCATGAAAGTTGCTTATGGATGGATATAGAGTATTATGCATGAATATGAAGAATATCATGCTGACCAAAATGAGTCAGAGGTACAGGGATAGGCATAGAATGATATCACTTATATCTAGAATATAAGAAAATACAATAGTATGGTAATAATATCTAGAGACAATATCGATAAGAGCTAGAAAGGTCAGTCATTGATACCAAGCTTCCTACAAAGAGCAGGAAAGTGGTTAGGCAGAGAAAGGACAACTATGACAGTGATAGTTGGAAATGATCACTGTGGATAAGAATTGGGTGCTGAAATGTGATAATCTAATAGGTATATATATCCCTCAGCAATAATAATGCAAACCAGTGTCTGAAATGGAAGGGATTGAGAGAAACAGAGAAGAAAACAGTCTTCCTCAGAGACAGAGAAGAAAACTGTCTTCCCTATAGGCAGGGGAGGTTATGAGTCAAACTGGGGACATTGGTGGTGGAAAATGTGTACTAGTGGGGTCTGAGCAATGGCGCTAGAGTAAAGATGTCTGCTTTGCTAGCGCTAGCCTAGGATGACTACAGTTCAATCCCCAGATGGTCTCCCCAAGCCAAGAGCGATTTCTGAGCGCATAGCCAGGAGTAACAGGTGTGGCCACAAAACAAACAAACAAACAAAAACCAAAAAAAAAAAAAAAGAAAAAATGTGTACTGGTAAAGTGTGACTGAAACTCAATCATGAATAAGTGTATTTGTGGGAAAAATTATTATAAACAATATTGCATCTACAGTGTTTGATTAAAATAATTGATTTTTTAAATATTCTTTCCATTTCAGGATCCAGAACAGCAGGTAGACAGCAGGTAGGGCACTTGCCTTATGGTTGATGCAGGTTCTATTTCCAGCATCCCCTCTGGTCTCCCAGCCTGGTAGGAATGATTACTGTGTGGAGAGCCTAGCATAAATCCCGAGTGTGGTGCAACTCAAACAAAAAAAAAGTTTTTTCATTTCTTCTATGGTCTCTCATTTTAGGTATAAAGATTCTCAAAGTAAACTCTGATTACACTTTAAATTTCTACAGTATCTGTTTAGATACCCCTGCTTTCATTTCTTTTCTTTCTTTTTTTTTTGTTGTGGTTTTTGGGTCACACCCGGCAGTGCTTAGGGGTTACTCCTGGCTCCATGCTCAGAAATTGCTCCTGGCAGGCACGGGGGACCATATGGGGCACCAGGATTCGAACTGATGACCTTTTGCATGAAAGGCAAACACCTTACCTCCATGCTATCTTCCGGGCCCCCTGCTTTCATTTCTAATTTGGTTTACGAGGTCTCTCTGTCTCATTATATCTGTCTCTTTTTGTGAGTCTTGTTAATGTCTAATTGATCTAGTTTATTTTTTTCCTCCAAAAACTAACTCTTTTCTTCAAGCATTTTTTGAATTTTTCATTTTTGGTATCCAATTCATTGACTTCAATTCTAAGTTTTAAGTTTTATTATTTCCATCTGCCTGCCTGTATGTTTTGGTTCATTTTGTTGGTCATTTTCCAGTTCTTAAGCTGTGCCATTAAGTTATTTATTTAGGCCCTTTATCCTTCCTGGTGAATGCTTGCAAAGTTATAAATTTTTCTCCTAATACTGTTTTTGCTGTGTTTCACAAATTCATGTCTCCATAGTCATTTTTATTTCCTTTTTGACCTACTGTTTTTCAGTAGTGAGCTGTTTAGCTTTCAGATGTTAAAGTTATTTCTCCATTTCTGTTTTTAATTCATTTATATTTTCAGTGCATAATGATCATTAAAGTTATGTTGATAATTACCATATTATGATGAATGACTTTCTTCTATTCTCTATAGAAGTATCATTGAGTTAGGGCTGAGAGATGTGTTATTCTGTGTAGGCCAATAGAGCTATCACAATCTAATAGATGATGTTTATCTATCTCTATTAGAAGTTTTGTAAAGTTTGAATCTCAGTAAAAATTTTCCCTATACTTTAATCTTAAAATTTTCTGTTCCCATGATTTTATGTTTTGTGGCCCAGCATGTGGTCTCTCTAGAAGCCATATATATATATATATATATAAATATATATATATATGACTTTTCTTATAACTATTTCCTTATTGAGTTCTAGTCTGATTGATTTATAAAGAGGTGAAAGAGGTAAATAATCTATAAAGAGGTGCTGATGTCTCAAAACATTACTATGTTGCTCTTGGTGTATTTCTTGAAGTCTATTAGAAGTTATTTTAAGGAGCCGGAGAGATAGCACAGAGGTGTTTGCCTTGCAAGCAGCCTATCCAGGACCTAAGGTGGTTGGTTTGAATCCCGGTGTCTCATTTGGTCCCTTGTGCCTGTCAGGAGCTATTTCTGAGCAGATAGCCAGGAGTGACCACTGAGCACCACCGTGTGTGACCCAAAAACCAAAAAAAAAAAAAAAAAAGAAGAAGTTTTAAGTATTTTGTTGGCCCCTCTTGGGGTACTTATCTGTTTAGAATTGTGAATTGTTCCTGATGTACATATCCATTGATGACTAAGAAATGACCATCTCTGTCTCTCATAACCTATTTAAACCTGAAGTCTATATCACCTAAATTAGTTTGACAACTTCAACCATCTTAAGGAATTGTTTCCTTGGAGAATTGTCTTCCAAACTTTGACTTTGAGTCTGTATTTGCTTTGACTATTCAATATTTTTCTTGCAGGCAGAAAAATGGTGGATTCAATTATATAACCCATTTTGACACTCTGTGTCTCTTAGTTGGTACTTTTGGTCCATTGCCATTAAGTCAACTGAACATTTTAAATACTATAACTTAATAGTGTTTCAGGAAAGGTGAGTTTTGTCTCTGAGGGGTAAAGTTTTTCCACATCTCAAATGCATATTTGGAGGTTTTTTTTTTGTTGTTGTTATGTATGGTTTGGCTTACTTTTGGTTTGGGGCCACTTATGATAATGCCTAGGAGTTATTTCTGGCACAGGAGGTTGTATGGTATGACAGGAATCACACTGGTCAGCCACATGCAAAGTGACTTTTCAAAACACTGTACTACTATCTCTATGTCCCATACTTGGAGTGTTAAAAAAATGAACAAAAAAGGCTTTAAGTTTATAGTAGTGAGTAAAACATTTTTAATAATATATGTACAGAAAAGATTTCAAGCTAGAAGGATCTAAGTAAAAGCAAAGCCCCTGCATCTAAATTTTCTAAGGATTTTTATTTTGATAGAAACCACACTATGATGAATGACTGTCATCTATTCTCTACAGATATATCATTGAGTTAGGGCTGAGAGATGTATTATCCCATGTAGGCCAATAAAACTATCACAATCTAATAGATGATATTTAACTATCTCTCTTAGAACTTTTATAAAGTTTGTTTTTTCCACAGTTAAAGTCATACAATATACAATACTCTTTACCAGTGCACATTTCCCACCACTGATGTCTCCAATTTCCCTCCCATCCTCCTTTATGCCTTCTCCCCTGCCTGTCTCTGGGACATACATTTTTTTCTTTTCTCTCCTCTCCTCCACTCTCCTACTCTCTCCTCTCCTCTTCTCCCTCTTCTTCCTCCCTCTCCCCCTATCCAGAATGTCTGGACTAACTTTTATGAGGAAACCAGTTTATAGACTTCAACCTCATCACCACAGAACAGAAATACAGTACTGCCTTCGCCTCTGAACTGCAGAAGACCCATCTGAAAAACAGGAATGGAAAACAACTGGGAAAGTAGGAGACAGGTTGTTTGCTGTTTTTCCCTGCGTAATCTTTTTCTTTAGATTAGTATGCATAATTTTATATAACTAGATTGAATCATCCAGAGGAAATAAACATGGTTTTAGAATCTCACAGCCATTCAGGACTTAATGGAACAAATAGCGAAAAAACACCAATAAGCATATTCAAGAATGGAAATTGAAACTAAACAAAAACAAAAGTGAAGTTCCAGATGGTTTTACAAGTGGTTTCTTAAAGGTTTAGTCAAAGGAGCACTGTAAAAGCAGGAAATGTGGACTGGTAAAGGGTATTGTATATTGTATGACTTTAACTGTGGAAAAAACCTGAAATGTATTATAAACAATGTTATAGCCATGGTGTTTAAATAAAGTAATTAATAAAAAAAGAACTTTTATACAGTTTGGATCTCAGAGAAAATTTCCCTATACTTTAATCCTTTTACTGTCTTATATTATGGTTGGATCTTAGTTAAATTCTTCCAAGCCAACTATCCTGCCTTTTGTTATCTGACAATCAGGCCCAGGGCATATGTCATTCATCAATATTAAAAGCAAAAAACCCTGAGAAACTGTAGAGATCATTATTCTCAGGGGTTACTGTGACTCTTCATATTAATTGGATTTTTTTGCATGCCCCAAACCCTGCCCCCTAGATTAATTGGACGTAACCAGTGGTAGTTAATATTAAGGCTGTCCTGGCAAGGGGAAGACTGAAGGTTTCCTTGATGTTCTCTGCTATTGGGAAAGGTGCGATGACCATTCTGGCTTCTTCCTGCTGGAATGGGGTGATGAAGTAAGAACCAGAACTAGTGTTCAGGAGTATCTATAAAGAAGGTGATCCAAGGATTTCAATGTAAGGTACTGGTTGTTGGCATCAGTGTATGGTGACATCATGTTGAACAGCAGCATCAGGTCTGAAAGATATAAACTGCCTCATATCTTAAATATATAAATCTCATAAGGTAGCTTAGAGGACAAGAACCATAAAGAAAATCCACAGTAGAATGAGGACCCAGAGATACTAGAAGACTATGGGACCAAGAGGATCTGGACTACACAGTGTCTTTTAGGTCTTGGATTATTTTAACGTTATTTTTCATAACTTGTAGATTTCCCTCAATTTGTAAGAAGATAATAATACAGAGAAAATAAACATGTTTTATTTAAAAGGGCAAGGGTATAAGTGGCCAAAGTCTCTGCTATTGGGACATCAAGAATTCTATTTCTGGATAACAACATCTGATACACAAATGAGTTACCATATTTGATTTTTTTTTTGGTTTTTGGGTCACACCCAGCAGTGCTCAGGAGTTACTCCTGGCTCCATGCTCAGAAATTGCTCCTGGCAGGCACGGGGGACCATATGGGGCACCAGGATTCGAACCGATGACCTTTTGCATGAAAGGCAAACGCCTTACCTCCATGCTATCTCCCGGGCCCCCAATATTTGATTTTCAATCACTGTGAACATGAATGTGGTCTGCCAAGAGCGTGATGTTAAATACTGAGTCCTCAAGAAATGAATATCATAAAACCACAAGAAACTCAAGAATATCGAGTGTTCCCTAGGTGGATAATTCAGGATAGCATTGTGATGAGCATTTTTCCATCCCACCTTATCCTATGGAAAAGGTAGGAGGGCAGAGGGAAGATAAATCAATGACTGCCATTCTTAAGTGAAATAGGTATTGCTTTTAGAAAAGAGCCAAGGGTGGTGTGACTGCCCATAAATTGCATGTCCTTTGGCTGGTAGATTAGGGCATCTGGCAGGATTGCTACCACTGTGCAAGACCCATGCCAAAGTCGGGGGAGCTGGAGATATAAAGACTGACCACATAAAAAGAAGAAACCCGTGCCTTTGAGGCTAACTGCAGTTGTATAGCCTAAGGCCTGGAACCAGGTATGGTTGTGTATATTAGCAAATCCTTGATAGTCTGAGAATTTCCTATTAATATCATTTAAAAGATATGCATCAGAGCAGAGGGGAAGGTAAAAAGGTTGTTTTTGGTCATAGGTGCGAAGTGGAGAGGCACAAAAGAGGTTACGGAAAATCAGATGTATAATATTAAATTGAGGTAAAGAGGAAAAGTCACTCCACACAAACGTTGTTCCAGTTGTCAGATCAATTCCCAGATAAAGCTGTTGGGAGGAGCTCTTGATGAAATACACGGGATCTTTAATGTTCTTGGTTTCTCCCCCCCATGTCAGATCATGAGAATATATCATTTCGACATAGGGCCTGCTCTCACTTAGCTCAGATTCACTGAAAACTGGGTCCCATTTAAGAGTAGACTTGTTAAAAAAGAGAGTATAGTTGCAGAGAAGACTGGTGTTTAATTGACCCACAAAGTAGGAATAAGGAAGTTGTGCCTCTGCTTCAAAGCAGAGGTGGGCCTTTCCTGCAATGCTGGAGGCATGACCGAGTGAGACAATTCGACCTGGAATTGTTGTAGTAGCTATCACAGGCACCTTTTTGTCATTATATATCTTACCAGGTGATTTGAAAAAAGGTTCTTGGGCAGAGGTAAGTGTGGCACCATCATAATAACCTCGAATATTTGCAAGAGTCTCAAGGTTGAGAGGGAGGGCTATCAGGGCCAGTGTTTCATTTGTTTTTGCATCTCTGGAACAGATCACACAATCAGAGCTATGAGTGCGGTAAGCTGCCTGGGTGATAGCTTTAGGGAGGAAGTAAGTTAACACCCAAATGGAAGTGACTGTTAAAGAGAGAGAAAAAAACTTAATCATCATGATGAAACTAATGTTGTACTGAGAAAGCTACCAGGAATAATAGAAGATGCCAGCAAAGAAACAGTAATATTTTCACTCTAAACAGGTTCAGATAGATGGAGCTCTTGTCCTATCAAGAAAGCTGTGATAATAATCATAGCCTTCCCCAGAAAAGAATGGTGGAGTCTAGTATCACTTATCTCTGGATCACTAGAAGAGGTATTTAGATTTTCAAGATGTTCATAGGTATACAGGCACAGCAGTGAGGTTGATTCTAGCTCTTTGGTGGAGAATTCAATTAAAGAGGTGTCTTCTGATTTCCAGATCTTATCTCAGGTGTGATGAATTTGTGAGTCAATTTCAGAGCCTGTGATGTCTGTAGAGGTAAAAAGAACCATGTGAATACCATATAGAGATGTATCCCAGAGAGAAAAAAGTGAGAGAAGGTCCCCTAGACAAGGGATTATTATAAAATAAGACACCAGGATTAAAAAGAGTTTGCCCTGGTGACTAAAAAAGTCATCTGTGCACCGGAGAGATAGCATGGTGTAAGGCGTTTGCCTTTTATAAGGATGGTGCTTTGAATCTTGGTGTCCTATATATTCTCCTGAGCCTATCAGGAGCGATTTCTAAGCATAGAGCCAGGAGTAACACCTATGTGCTGCCAGGTGTGACCCAAAAACCAAAAAAAAAAAATCATTCTGAGAGATTATTGAGGGCTGGGTTGGCCAAATTGCTAACATCTTGGATGGCCTTTCAAGTAGTCATATCCATGAAGAACTCTTTCATGCATGTGACTTTCCATTTAACTTTCCAACAGAACACAACACCTAAATGTCTGGAGATACTTCCAATTCTAAGTAGACTTTTGGGAAGTAGGGTAATCCAGAGCAGGTAGCTTTCCAGGGAAGTTTTTCTGATACTCCGAGTAGGTGGCATTCCTGGGAAGACTTTTAGAGCAGCAGGTGCGAACCAAATACAAAAGAAAATGGAGGTCCAAGAAGAGGAGCAGAGGGAATGAATGAAGAAAAAAAGAGGATGAGAAATAACAGGAAGCTGAGGAAGAGAAGGAAGAAAAAGAGGAGAAGCAGGAGGAGTATTAGAAGAAGGAAAGGAGGACAAAGAGAAGTAGAAGGAAAAAGAAGGTGAAGGCGACAAAGAAAAAAGAGAAGAAAGGAAAAGGAAGGAACAAAGAAAGGAAGGAAGCAAAAAGGGATAAAGGAGGAATGGGTGAAGGGGAAATAAAGGAAGGAAAGGGAAAAGGAGAGAAGAAAAAAGAGAAAATAGAAAAAGTGAAGAAGAAAGGTGAAAGTTTTCATTGTCTTCAGGTGTAAAGATCTGGTGGAGATGTTCAAGCACCTTCCACATGTCTTTTTCGAGTTTCAGAGCAAAACTCACTAATTATTCAGATATACCTAGGAGAGGGTTCTCAGTGGAGATGTGTTTATCTTTGGAACAAAAAGGAGTCACTAATCATCTACAAGGTGGAATTTTTCTCTCACCAAAAATGTGGCCTTGTTTTCCATCTTCTGAAATTTGTTTCTTGCTACCTTTCCACTTATACCTTTGACCTTATCTATGACACCAACAATCTGACTACTTAATAGTCCCGCTGAAGGAGTTGAGACTCAAAAAGTTTCTGGGAAAGGAGGCATGATTAAACTGCTTCAGGCTTAGAAGAGACAAAAGTAAATACGTTGATCACAATCCCCTTGCTTTCTAACAGTTAGGGTAGAGGGTGGGAGAACCAGACTCAGCAATGAGCAGTGATAAATGTCTGAAATTCGCTTATTGTATCTAGAACATTTACTCCTAGTTTTTTTGGGGGGGCGTCGGGGGCACACCTGGAGGTGCTCAGGCATTACTTCTGACTCTGTGCTCAAAAATTGGTCCTGGCCGGCTCTATGGATCATATGGAATGCTGAGTATTGAACCTGGTTCTGTTCTGGTTCAGCTAAGAGCAAGGGAAATGCCCTACCACTGTGCTATCACTTTGGCCCCATCCTGGTGAGATTTCCTTTGAGAAATCTGATCCTAAGAAAACTGAGAGATCCAATCAGAAAAACAGAATTTTAAGTCACAGAAAACAGCATCAATAACAATAAACCTCTACTAACTACAATTACACATTTTGCTAATATCTTTCTCCACCATATCCAACATCAAACTCAAGAACACACCATTCTGGGATTTGTTATATTTTTTGTTTGTTTAAGCTTCCCTCTTCAGCTTTCTGGGTTTTTTTTTTTTGTTTGCTTGTTTTTTGGTTTTTGGGTCACACCCGGCAGTGCTCAGGGGTTACTCCTGGCTCCATGCTCAGAAATTGCTCCTGGCAGGCATGGGGGACCATATGGGGCACCGGGATTCGAACCGATGACCTTCTGCATGAAAGGCAAACGCCTTACCTCCATGCTATCTCCCGAGCCCCAGCTTTCTGTTTTTAATGAAAGAACAGGCCCCCTTGTCCTGCTGTTAGAACATGAAAAACCATTTACTTTTGAAAACAGTAGCTTTCCTACTTGAGCTTCTTCTGTATTAGCAAGGTGGAATAGCTTATGGTATCATTTAAAACTATTTATGTGAAGTTAATAAAGTTAATAAAGTTTCGATCTCGTTCCAATATTCAAGATTTCAAGATTGGGAAGATATTTGGGGCTGGAAAGATAACACAGCAGTTGGACATTTGCCTTGCACATGCCCAATGCAGGATGATCCTGGGTTTAATTCTTGGCACCCCATATGGTTCTCCACGTCTGCCAGGAGAAATTTCTTGGCACAGAGGCAGGATTAATCCCTGATCGTGGTCAGGTGTGACCCAAAAATAAATTTTAAAAAGTTGCAAAACATATATTTGGAAAATATCTAATGATCATGGCACTGAACAATTGACCTACTAGTCTTTCAAGATGGGTTAAGTGAAGCAGATGAGCAGAGTCTGATTGCCAGTCAATGGTATCTCCTGTATCTTGGCAAAACTAACATCACTTTTTTACCACCCATGAGAAAGCAATAGCCAAAAACTGTCTAGAAAGCCACTGAGTGATATAAGGAGTTAATCATCTTAGATATGGGCTGTTGTCCCCATGTAGAAAATGACAATCACTCAGGGGCTAGAGCAGTAGAGTACACTAAGTCGGGTATTGACCTTGAACAAAGGCAGCCTGTGTTCAATGCCCAGCACCCATATGCTCCTCTAGCCCTGCCAGAAGTGATCCCTCAACTCAGAGGCAAGAGTGATCCCTGAGCTCAGAGTCTGCAATAGCAAGCCCTGAGCACTGCTGGTTGTGTGTTTGCAAAACCCCTTTATACATATATTAACAAGTAAAAACTAGGGCGATTGAATTTGGAATAATATTCCATTCCTAATCTAAAGGAACTCCCATTCTTAAAGTCACTGTGGGAAGTATTGTACAAAAGTTCTCATATACCTGATGTAGTTCTGCTTTGTACCTTTGTTTGCTTGCATTTTTTAAGCCTGATCATAAGCATGTATAGTGGTCTCAAGTACTTTGGTTGACAAAGAGAATTTTATGTCTGCCTAGATTGTAGACTTTACGCTGGGCTACTGGCTAGGTATGTGGTTAGTAACAGAGTTTCCAAAGGGACTATGTCGAAGTTAGCTTTGATTAATGAACATACTCAATCCTCTCTTGTCAGGTTATTGTAATGGAGAAACCCTGAGTAGTAGTCCTGATTTGCTGATCATTCTAATTCTCCATGGTCGCTCTCTCCAAAGCCTGCCCCAAATGGTATATATAAAATCATCAGGCAAAACAGTGCACGTTTCTTGATAAGTCTGACAAGGAACCAAATATGGAATCCCAAGTACTAGCAATAGTGTTCCTTGAGTGCACAGTTAGAAGTAAACCCTATACACCATAGTCCAAAAATAGAATGGTTTTGTACAAGTCTCCAGCCACTACTGGGCTTCTCAACTCAAATAATGTTGTTAAAAAGGGGTTTAGAGGGCTTCCAAAGACCTTGTTGGATTTATCTTTTTCTGATGGGTTTAAGTCCTTTCTGTCTCTGGCTTCCAAGAGTGCTATCTTTGATAAACGCGTGGAATCTTTTAATTTCATCAGTCTGAGGGGGTCCACTTTGCCTAGTTAGGTTCCTTTTGTCCACACTGAATATTAAACTGCCAAAGAGAATGCATGGAGCCGAACTTTTCTAGAAGTTAGAGTAGTTTATACAAAAAACAGGATCTAATTTCAAGTGGGAAGTAGGACATTAGGCAATACAACAAAAGCAGGAGAAAATAAGAACCCTTCCACCTTACTTACAGGTCAATGAAGTACAGCAGTAAAGATTTGGGCAAGATAATTCCAAGTATTTTAACAAAATTATCTAAACAGTCTCATTATTTTAGAAATCTAGAGGAAGAAAACCAGAATAAGATTTTCATTTTGCTTTGGGGTCTTATCTTAAAATTCTCAGGAATCGTTCCAGACTCTGCACTCAGGAATGATTTTGGCAAATTCAGCAAACCATATGGAATGTGTTGGATTGATTTCAAAGCAGTTGCTGGCAAGATAAAACCCTATCCACTTGGACTATCACTTTGATCCCAAACAACAATAGGATTTTGAGTTAGAAAAAAATGGTTCCTTTGTACTTTAGGAATTTCCAAACTTACTTGCCACTTGGATGATTGTCCTGGACTCAATACTTGGAGCAGTAAGTTTTCTGGTAGCCTTCGTGAGACAAGAACCAGGATCCGCATTCCATGTCCTGCTGTTCAGAGATGAGACCAATGCTTTGTGGTGATACAAGGAATATATAGGAGGTGGGAGGAATGAGATTTTCAAGATGTGATTAGATCAAGAATGCTTCTAAAAATGGAATTACAAATATATAAAGATGCAGTGTCACATGATAAGTAAGAGATACCAAAAAGTAATCATCTCAACATTTTGTTCTTGTACCGTTTTATAGCCCATCACAATTATTTTTTTTTAAATTGCTTTATTTAAGTACCAAGATTACAAATGTTCATAGTTGGGATGCAGTCGTAGAATGTATACCATCATTCAGAAGTACATCTTTCCTGACTCCAGTGTCCCCCACTTACCTCCCATCCTCCACATTTGCCCATGTGGGGAACAAAAACTTTGCTTCTCCTTTATCTCTCTCCCCCCTTCTTTCTATATGTACACATACCTATGTATGCATTTATATGTGTATATATATATATGTTCCTGAGACTGTAGTTTGTATTATAGATACTTTTCTTTCAAAAAACTTTATTTTATTATTTATTCAAGCACTGTGGTTACATAAATGTTTATAGTCGGAATTCAGTCATCGTATGTATACTATCCTTCACCAATGTAACTTTCCCGCTACCAATATTCCCCATTTCCCTCCTCCTCCACTCCCTGCCTTTTTTACACAGGTATTCTGCTTCTCTCTCTTACTATCATTATTAAAATAGTTATCCATGTAGTCATGTAGTTAGCACTCTAACTGTGCTCAGTGCTCTGTGTGGTTTGCTTCATGTCATGGGCTGTTCCTTCTGGTCCTCATCTCTATTGTTTCTGAATAGTATTGCCATTCTGTCTTTTATATTTTTTATATTCCTCAGATAAGTGAGACTAACCTATATCTGTTTCTTTTACTATTACTTATTTTACTCAGAATAATAGTCTCATGTCCGTCCATGAATAGGAAAATTTCATGACTTAATTTTTCCTAACAGCTCTATATTATTCCATTGTACATATGCACCACAGTTTCATTAGCCACTCATCTGTTGACAGGCATCTGTGTTGTTTCTAGATTCTGGATATTGTCAATAGTGCTGCAATGAACAAAGTAATGCAGATGGCATTTCTGTATTGTATTTGAATGGGTGTAGGACCTTATCAAGTGCTTTCTATGCATCTATTTATATGATCAGATGGTTTTGATTTTTCCTTTTGTTGATCTGGTATATTACGTTGTTTGATTTGCATATGGTAACGCATCCTTGCATTTCTGGAGTGTATTCTATTTGTTCATAGTGTATGATGTTATTGATGAGATATTATATCCTATTGGCTATCATTTTGTTGAGAGTATTGCATTTGCATTCAACAGTATTATTAATTTATAGTTATCCTTTTTTGGCATCTCTGACTGCTTATTATCAGGATAATATTAGCTTTATAAAAACTATTTGGTAGTGCTTCTGATTCTTCAATATTTTGAAAAAGCCTGAAAAAGATTGACAGTAGGTCCTCCAAAAAGTTTTAAAGAATTAACTTGTAAATCCATCTGGGCCTAGACTTTTGTTTTGGGCAATATCTTGATAGTCACTTTAGTTACCTCAATTGCGATAAGTCTTTTCAGATATGACAGATCATCTTCTTTGAAACTTGGGAGGTTATAGGAGTTAAAAAATTTATCATATTTTCCTTGTTTTGTGGCATAGAGTTTCTTTGATTGCTCTTTGAATTTCTGTAGTATCTGTAGTAGCCACCCCTTTCAATTTCTACTTTAGTTTTTTAATTGCTCTCTCCTTTTTTGTTAGTTTTGATAGTGGTTTATCAATCTTGTTTATTTTTTCAAAGAACCAACTCTTATTTTCATTGATATTTTAGGTTGGTTTTGAATTTCCTATTCATTAATTTCTACTTTTAACTTAATTTCCTTACATCTGCCTATTTTGATTGATTTTGTGTATCATCTTCCAATTTTATAATCTATGCCATTAAATTATTTATGAGCCCTTCATCCTTCCTGGTGAATATTTGCAAATCTATAAATTTTTCTCTTAATATCATTTTTGCTGTGCTGCACAGATTCTGATAATTCATTCCTTTGTTCTCATTTGTTTCCAGAAGTCTTCTGATTTTCTCTTTGATTTCATCTCTGACCCACTTATTGTTTAGTAGTTAGCTGTTTATTTTCAGTTTTAATGTTTTTCCTCTGTGTCTGTTCTAATTTCAGGTACCAAGATCCAAGAAGTGTACTTCCTACAATTTCTATACATTTCTTTTTATAGAGGTATGTTTTATGGGCCAACAGCATGTATATCTAGTATTTTGGGGATAGAGAATCATATGTATATGCATATATATGTGTGTTTATCTACATATATATACTGTATTATTTTTTCTTAGATCCAATATATTCCTTTGGGTTTTAGACTGGTTGATACATTGAGGGTGACAAGGTAAATTTGAAGTCTACCATTATTATTGTGTTGCCATTGATGTCTTCCTTCAAATTTATCACTTTAAATTTGACCAAATTTCTTAGCTTTCATCTTATGTAAGAATATATAAAAATGGATTTCTACCCTTTCTGCTTTATTTATAATTTCAAAATATTTAAATCATAGGCTTTTTCCTTCCTTTTATCCTTTTAAGTAAATAAATCTTTTTCCAAATTCAGTCATTAAAAATCAGTCCCTGCTTCCAGTGTTGGATGCTTGAAGGGCAATTCTGGTCACACTGCAATACTATGCACAGGATCAAACCCACTTAGAGTGGTCAGCCTTACACATGGGATTGGGACACCAGGAAATGGCTACTGGATGCTCACTCTTTCTATTCAAGGCAAAGTAGGAACTATAGAGAGACTTCCAGAAATGACAAGTAATACCTTAAAGGCCTCATATGCACAGTAGTCTTCTTTCTTTTTCTTTCTTTCCATGTTCTAATCCTCCCTTTAGATCTTAGCTAGAAATATGAAGATGCCAATTTTGAAGCACATCTAGGAAAGTTCCTGAGCCCAATGCTTGTTTCTGCAGAAAGTCTAATGCCACGGACTACTTGAGTGATAAACATGTTTTATAAAGTCGGGATGAATAGGTACCACTTTCATATTGTTTCTAAGAGGCATTCCAAAAAGTTTATAGGATTCTTACAAGATTTCTAGTATGTGGTGGGAAATATTAAAATCATTTAAAGGCTTAAAGTGGATTCTTATAATGTCCTCAACCATCTATGCTAAGAGGTAAACAGAGTCTCTGATAGCCCTTTCTACTCAAATCTCAATTAGAATTAGCCATGGGGAAAATAAGAGAGCATGCAAGGTGTGACTCCTTACATGGAGAAAGATCTTTAATAAATATGTCAGCATTATATAAGATTTTTATCTTTTCAAATCGTGGTCAATATCTATCTTAGGAGTAATATCATGATTTTTCAAAGGAATTCAAAGTTTGTTCTAGATTTTGGGACTCTCAAATATATTTGTCTGGCCCTTCTGAAAAGTGATGAAAGGAAGATTTAGTACGAATAAAACAAGGATTGAACAGGTCGAAGTTCTCCTAAGAATAATTTCTGAAAGGGTCACATATTGAAAGGTTGAGGAAGTAGGGGATAGTATTTGGGTTTTATAAGCTGAGGATATAATAAAGGAATAAGAAAGCTGGGATCATAGTTTTGATGGCAAGAGGAGGATCATTTCAGTGAAATCAAAGGTTCTAGAAATTTAATTTGGATAAGCAAAAGGGGCATAAGTTGTGCTGACACAGAGTTGTAAACTGCCAGACTGGAAGGGAGTCCCAGAAGGTTTGGAGATTTCCTTGCCATAGGTTTTGTGCACAAAGAAGACCTAGGCTGGAATGAAGCAGGGCTTTAATCTCCTAAGGTGAAAGGAGTCTATAAAAGGAATAATCACTATCTCTTTGTAGGATTTAAAGCTACAGTTAGGGCTGAAGCAATAGTACAGCACATAGCACATTTTTTAAAACATGGCCAACCCAGATTCAGTCCCTGGCATTTCATATGATCCCTTGAACACCACCACGAGTGATTTCTAAATGCAGAGCCAGTAGTAACCCCTGAACATTGCCAGGTGTGACCCCCAAAAAGCTACAATTAGTTTCAATGGGAGAAAATACAGCATGTAGGGCTTTGCTTTTAATATGGCCAACCTTAATCTTATCCTTCACATCCCATATGGTCTCCTGAGTACATCCAGGAGTGACCCTTGAGCAAAGGCCAGGAGTCCTCATCCCTGATCACCATCAGGAGTGACTCAAAAACAAAATACATGACAAAGCATTTACTGATTTATCTAACTTGCATTCTCAGAGCAAGTCAAAATACCTCCTGATGGCAAAAGGAAATTGCAGGCTATTTTTCTCTTTTTCTTACAGAATAGATTGTGATGTAAATAATGAAATAGTACATACTTTTTTTGAATCTCATTTACAATTGGTGCCTCAGAAAATTAAGTACCTAAAAACTGACATCACTCCATGTGGAAGAATGAGGAAACTGGAAAGCCTGTCTAGAATACAGATAGGGGTGGGGTGTAGATAGATTTGGGACATTGATGGTGAGAATATTGCACTGGTGAAGGGGGGTGTTCTTTACATGACTGAAACCTAATCATAATCATATTTGTAATTAAGATTTTTAAATAAAGTATTATATAAAAACTCACTTAATTAAAGAAATGAAAAACCTAAATAAAGAAAACTGCAAAATACTATTTTAAGAAATAAAAGAAGACATGAGAAAATGGACACATATCCCCAGCTCATATATTGGGAGAGTTAACATAATTAAAATGGTGATACTCCCCAAAGCATTTTACAGATTCAATGCAGTATTTATAACAATACCTATGACATTTTCAAACAAGTAAATCAATTAATACTGAAATTTATAAAAAACAATAAAATCCCCAGAATACTCAGTCTTCAGGAACAAGAAAATAGGAAAAAATTGCTATCCTCAATTCCAAATTGTACTACAAAATGGTAGTAATTAAAACAGCATGGCACTGAAATAAAGACAGACTCTTAGATCAATAAAATAGAATTGAAAATTCAGAAGCAACATTTTTAATTTTGGTGGTTTTCCTTTCTTCTTTCCTGGATTGTGACTCCTTCAAAGTAGCACAGTGTTAAGAGAGAGACACACAGCCATGGTGTTAAAGCTGAGGAAATATATGGCCTAATTCTGTGGTTCCTCGAAAATAATTTTTATGGGGAGCAAAAAAGAGTAGGTGTAGATTTAAGAAGAAAAAGAAAGACAAACACCCAGGAAGAGTTAAAACAAAGTGCATTTAAGAGGGAAATACACTTTGGTGAATGGGCACCTAAAAGGAAGTGAATACCTAGGACAACCTTTTGTCCTGTCCTTAAAATGCTTCTCAGGCTCCTTTATCTACTCATTTTTGCTCACCACCAAGACCCTGACCATATTTTGTCATGTCTATGTGTTGTCATGACAATTACAGAACTGCCATGGCTCTTATGGGTGTGATTTTGATAGCAAAACTTTTGAGATGTTAAGGTATTATAATGAAAGTAAAATGAGCTCTACACTCATTAAAGGCAAAGTTTTAAATGCTCCATATGTTCTAAGAGACCTTTCAAGGGAATATAAAACTGGACAGAATTTTCTTCACATAATAAATTTGGCCTCGTTGGTCTGCTTCATTTTGCCCTGTTTTTCCCATATTTCCATGACCTCATCCATGCAACTAGTTATCTTACAACCTAACTTTATGCCTCATATGTGCAAGACCCTGAATTTGATCCCAAGCACCACTAACCTCATTCCACTCATAATGGGGGTGTGGTCACTATAGAAAACAAGTCAGAACAGTGCAGTATAATTATCGCTGTAAGATATATTCACATATATATTGAGTATATAATTTGGTAAACTTAAGTCTCAAACTTCTAATAATAAAGAAGCTATGAAATAGAGCATATCACCCAAGCAGGGTAGGTAAGAAAACCGAGGAGACCCGGATCAGACTGAAAAGTGCCTGGGTCCCAAGTGGGGTAGGGGAGACAGCTGAGGAACTTGCGAGTGCTCAAGGTTCAACTGAGTCCTTTATCACTTTGGCCAGGTGAGGAACTGTACTGTCTGGCAGGAAGAGGAGAGGCGATTGACTAGGCTTCACTGGAGGATGGTGGAGGGACCAAACCTTAGCAATTTCAGTCAAAATACCCATCTAGAGCCACTCCAGATAAGCGACCCAGCAAAAGAGGGCTGAAAGCTGAAGGCACTGCACTCCACATCAAAACCATTAAATACAAAGAAATATGGGTACACTAAGAAAGACTTTAACATCTGGGGAAATGGAGAGAAATCCTAACAAATTTCTAAGTCCATCAAAATGCACAGACCCAACAGATGAAGATCTAAAAGCAGCCATGTGAAAAGAAATGCAAGCCATGGTAAAAGAAATGAAAGAATCACTAGCTAGTGAATACAAGATATTCATGGATGAACAAATAATTAACTTAACTGTTGGAGTACATGAAAGATTCCATACAAATGGAATTAAAGGAAATAAAAACACCATATAAGGCCATACAAACAAAATCAAACAGTTGGAGAAGCGCATAGAAGAACTCGAAAGAAAACTGCAAACAAAAAATGACCAAGAAGCCAAAAGTAAAAAACTGGATGAAAAGTCAATTATTTAATGAACAAAGACAAAAGAAATAAGCTAGGAATTGTATGTATTCCTGAAGGGGAGGGAATAGAGAAATGGGAAGAACAAGTAGTCAGGGAAATAATAACAGTAAACCTTCCCACCCTCTGGAATGAGGCTTTGTTGCTAATTCAGGAAGTGAAAAGAGTCCCTAATAAA
Source organism: Crocidura indochinensis (assembly GCA_004027635.1). Taxonomy (NCBI): domain Eukaryota; kingdom Metazoa; phylum Chordata; class Mammalia; order Eulipotyphla; family Soricidae; genus Crocidura; species Crocidura indochinensis. The sequence continues at coordinate 18,744 of PVKC010020016.1, forward strand.
ATAGACCCTAATAGACCAACACCAAGACATATAATAATCCAAATGGCAAAAAA
>PVKC010020017.1:0-18803 GCA_004027635.1 Crocidura indochinensis
GAGGTAAGGGGTTTGCCTTTCATGCAAAAGGTCATCGGTTGGAATCCCGGTGCCCCATATGGTCCCCCGTGCCTGCCAGGAGCAATTTCTGAGCATGGAGCCAGGAGTAACCCCTGAGCACTGCCGGGTGTGACCCAAAAACCAAAAAAAAAAAAAAAATAATAATAATGTCATTTCATTTTTTGTTTGTTTGTTTGTTTTGTTTTTGGATCACACCCAGCAGCGCTCTACACTCAGAAATCGCTCCTGGCAGGCGCGGGGAACCATATGGGATGCCAGGATTCGAACCACCGACCTTCTGCATGCAAGACAAATGCCTTACCTCCATGCTATTTCTCCGGCCCCGTCATTTCATTTTTTGACTTTAATTATTCAACTGGTTTATCTGATCAGCAGACACTGGGCTAGGCACTGGTGTAAAGTGAGCCTGTGCCTCCCAAAGCAGCAGAGACCCTGAAACATTTTCTCCATAGGGATGCTACCTATCTAGAAAAGATCTCAGGCTTGTCTTATTGCTGTGTTCTTGTTATCTGGAAGTTCTTCATTTTGAAAGAAGAGTCCCCCACATCCTCATTTGGATGTGACCTATTGGGAAAAGGAGAGAGAGAAAGAAAGGCCTTACCCAGGGGTTAGTGTACATGTCTGGAGTAAAGCTTGGGCTTTGGGCTTTTCCAGCCCAAATTCTTTTATATCACATGTTCTTATTGTAAGACTTGCTGGAGGAAAAATCAGGCAGTCCCCAAACTCAACAGACCTGAAGACATCAGTTTTTGGCCCATATCCTAAGTCAGAGGGACTAACTGCTGGGGAAAAAAGATGATGGCCTCTACCATACGTGATGAGGATCGCCACAAAAATCCATCTGACCTGCTTGTAGGGGAGATGGAATCTTCTACCCTATCCAGTGCCCTTTCCTGCCAGTGTGAGCTAAATGATCCTACGTCAGCAGCTGGAGACTGTCAGCACCCGAAGTACACCCTAATAAAGACCCCAGTGGTTAAATCTATCTCTAACTCATCTATCTCACCATTTTTCACTTATTCCTGCTTCCCCAAGGAAATGTAAAGCTTACAGCACCCCCCCTGTCTTCCTTCATTTATTTCTTTCTGAAGGAATTTAACATATTTGACTTGAAATATCTATATTTGTTTGCAATCTTCTTCCTTACCTTCTCAAACACAGATTGTAGATTCCATGAGGCCCTTGTTTGTGTCTACTCACCTAAAACAGTGCTTAGTGATGTGCTTTACATTCTGTTCAAAAAAAATGTGCTTAAGTTAAATTTAATCTTCCTCGTTTTCTTTTCATGAACATCTGATTATTCCCAGCAATTCTTCTGTTGTTGAAGAGAAATAAAAATAACATGTAAGAGAATTGAGCACACAAATAAGATCATAAACAGTCTGTAGAAAACATCTCCCAATCAGACTGTAAGTCTTGAGCAATTAAGAAATGATGGGGGGAGGGCAAGAATTTGCAGAGGATAACTTAAAGTCATCAAATTTTCCTCCATCTCCAGGATCACATAAACTGGGAGAGATGGTTACTATGATAGATCATATAGGGATATTCGTGAAAACAGTGATTAATGTGTGGACATGGTTCCACCATGGAATGTGAGAGTCTCACGTAAGTTTTCACATCTGTCAGTAAGAAAAATGCAACCCTTCTAGAGTTCACTTCTGAGCTGTAGTTGAAAGCATGAAAGGGAACAACTGAGATACAGGCCCTCAAGAAGTAATGTAGCTCAAGTGATACAAACATGCCTAACCTTGCATGTATGAGGCATGCATGAGGGTTTGATCTCTTGAGAACAATCAGTGCCACAATAACAGAAGTAGGTAAATTCCTTTGTAACATCCTAAAGAGAGTAAAACGAGTATAGGAAAGAGCAAAAGTTCCTTAAACAGGGGCCCGGGAAATAGCATGGAGGTAAGGCATTTGCCTTTCATGCAAAAGGTCATCGGTTTGAATCCCTGTGCCCCATATGGTCCCCCGCTTTTATGCCGTGTGTGTGTGTGTGTGTGTGTGTGTGTGTGTGTAGGGGGAGAGGGTGGGAGGTGAAGGCACAACTAACCAATACTCAAGAATTGAACCCAGAGCACCTACACAAAGTATATAGTACTCTGAGGGCCAGAGTGATAGCACAGGGGTAGAGTATTTACCTTACACACAACTAATTGAGTTTGATCCCAGACATCCCATTATGGTCCTCTGAGCCTGCCAGGAATGATTTTTGAGTGTAGAGCCAGAACTAATCCCTGAGCACCACTAGGTTTTTGTGGGGTCCCTCCTCCCGAAAAAGGTACATACTTTCAGCTATTTAAACTATTTCTGCTGTCTCCAAGTCTTTTACTTCTTATTGACTAAGTACCACGAAAACAGGATGGTGGCTGGAGAGATCATTTAATGGACTAAATGCATGCTTTGCATGTAGGAGGCCTGGGTTTCATCCCTGGCACTGTAAGGTTCCCTGAGCATGTCAGATATGTACACCTACCTACCTCCCCCCAACAAAAAAAAGAATAAAGAAGAAGGAGATAAAGGAAAAGGAAAAGAAAACCAACTAGACTCTCATGTCTGTGGGAACATAGCTAAGCTGAAGATCAAAGAATTTCAGATCCAGAATTCTACATTCTTTGGGTGTCAGCAATACTTTGGAGAAGGTTGGTAAAATGGATAGCATTGGTCAGGAGAAATCTACACTACCAGGTAAAAGAAGTCAGAAAAGCGGGGCTGGAGTGGTGGCTCAAGCAGTAAGACGTCTGCCTTGTCAGAGCTAGCCTAGGACATATCACGGTTCAAACCCCTGGCTTCCCATATGGTCCCCCAAACCAGGAGCAATTTCTGAACACATAGCCAGGAATAACCCCTGAGTATCACCGGGTGTGATCCAAAAACCAAAATCCAGCATGGGGCTGGAGCATAGTGAAGCAGACAGGGTACTTGCCTTGCACTAGGCTGACCTGGGTTTGATCCCTGGCATTGCATATGATCCCCCAAGTGCACCAGGAATAATTCTTGAGTGTAGTCAAGAGTAAGTCCTGAGTTTTTCTGGGAATGGTCCCCAAATAAAAACAAAATAAAAATTAGAAAAGCAGAATATATCTTTCTATTTGGAAGGGAGAATCAAGGTGAGGAATCAGTAATCCCAAATGCCTGACACTGGGCCTTTATTTCTAGATCTGAAAACACTAGTTTTGATTTGTATTGTGCTCTTACTTGAGTAAAAGCATGTCTAAACACATAAAAAATTAAAAACAAACAAACAAAAAACTACCACTCCACCACCACCACCACATCACCACACCACCAAAAATGAAGAAAAAATTAATATAAAAAAGCATGTGTACACAATAGAAACTGAATTCTACATAACCTTTTATAATCGATGTGAGATTTGGCTTTAAGATTGCTTTAGGTGATAGTCAAAATAAATCATTAAAATGTTTCCTAAATTGTCCTCTGATATAAATCAAAAGTAGTGAACATACTTTTTTGCATTATATCAAGGGAAAGGCCTGCCTTAGAGGTTTGGAAGGAGGAATGGAAGAGAGAATAATCATAAGGTAACTACTAGGGGATCCATGTTCTCTGGCTAAGCAAGAGATTCGCTAATTATAATGTGCTGAGCTCACTCTAGGAGACTCACTACTTGACATAATTTGATTAATGAAGTGTTTGCTTGAGAGAAACAATTGTTTTTTTAGGATTGGTGGCTTCAGTTGATGGTTCTGACTGGCATTCTGATTGAAGTGGAAGGTAAACAGAGGAAACTAGGAAAGAGTGAAGAGGAAAGGAGGCCGGTACAGGAGATAAAGGAGAGCCATAGGAAGCGAGAGAAACAGCAAGAGAGAGAAGATAATTAAATGGCCTGAGGGGGAAAATACCACAAGCTTCAAATATGGTGCAACTAGCCTTACTTAGCTAATGTAACCTTAACAAGGTTTAAAAATCAACAACAATGGTGTTAAGGGAATAACTGGCATTCTGGAAGCTGTTGAAAGCTTGTCAGGGATGACTGGAAGAGTTCACTGAGGAACTCATTACACAGGGCCAAATTGAGCCACACGGGTGCCCTGGGAAGGTTAATAACACTGTCAGCTTTTATTAAGAGGAGATACTGAGTGCTGTGCAGAGAAAGAGCAGAAGGGAAGATGGCGGCCATGCCTATTAGGTATCGCTCCACAGCCTCAGTAAATCTGTCCAGCCCTCAAGTTTATTTGTCCTGTTGTCAGTTGTCAGAAAAAAAAGTTTATTCTTTCATGACAACTGAGGGATCTTACTTCCTGCTTTCCCAACCATTTAAACTAATGATTCCTCTAGCCATTCAAGGTTTTCTGCGAAAGGAAATCTTACAAAGTCAATTATTTCCAAAGATGTTGAATCCCCTGTTCAGGTTAGCAATCTATGCAATGCTTTCAATTGCCTACCTATTTGTCTAACTCTCAATCTCAAGGAGAGTCTTTAAAAATGCTTTCTTCAGCTAAGGGAATAAGGCAACTGAATTTTGGGAAAAGGAAAGGTAGACTGAGACACCTCTAGCTTCCTTTGGGCCTAGAGAACCTGTTCACTGACCCTGACTTAGAAATCAAAGAGAAACAGAAAGCATGCTAGAATTAGATTCCCAGGATCTCTGGAAGCAGAAGCTATCACCTCCTGGGAAGAATTATTCATGATACACAACAAAGGGAGCAAAATTAAGAGCACAGTGGCAGCCTCTTGGTATGACTCAGTGTGATTCTTATAGGCTTAACTATGTGATTCCAACACCTTGTATCAGCAATAAGCTGCTTTACTCTCATTCTATAATATCCCAATATATCCTATATGTGGTCCCATGTAGTTCATGTAGACTGGCTTTCATCACCCAGTCAATTAATTTAGGGATGGAAGAGAGAGTAGGGGAAGAGAGTTAGCGAGGTAGCCTTTATTTGGGTCAAATAACTAAACGTGATGATTATAAAATATTGTTTGAAAGTAATTATCTATGGGTCAGAGTAATAGTAGAGCAGGTAGAGGGTTTGCAATGATATTATTGTTACCAATATTTTTTATTTGTATGCATATTTTATATACCTGTCTATACATAGTTAAAATTTTTTTGAAGAAAAAGATAAGAAATGGGAAAAATTTAAGAATTTCTCTAGAATGCCAGAAGCAGAGAACAAGGACAAGACCTTGTAGTCAACACACCCAAAATCTAGTGGGGACCATCTTTGGTACTGGGCATCAAACTCGAGTTATGCACATACCAACCTTATTTGCTATACTATCTTTCTGGTCCTGTTTTAGAAGTTTCTTAAGATTATGCAAACATGGGGCCGGAGAGATAGCATGGAGGTAGGGCATTTGCCTTCCATGCAGAAGGTCAGTGGTTCAAATCCCAACATCCCATGTAGTCCCCCGAGCCTGCCAGGAGTGATTTCTGAGCATAGAGCCAGGAGTAATCCCTGAGCGCTACGGGATATGACCCAAAAACCAAAAACAAAACAAATAAAGATTATGCAAACACTACAGTATTATTAAATCCAGAATATTGTTATCACTTTAAGAAGAAGTCCTGTAATAGTATCAGCTAAACCATTTTTTTCTTCTGCCTCAGTCCCTGGCTATCTATACATACTTTGTCTCTACGAATTTGCCTATTCAAAGATATCTCATAGACATAGAATCCTTCAATATGTAACTTTCTCTTTCTGATCTCTTTCATTTAGAATGTTTACAAGGTGCATCATTGTTGGAGCGCATGCTAGAACTTTGTTCTTTTTTTTTATAACTGATATTGCCCTGCACATATATATGTATATATAAATTATATATATACAAATTATATATATATGATTTGTTTTATCCCTTCATCAGTAGATAGACATTTCAGTTGTTTCAACTCTAACTATTGCTGCTACTAACATATGTATCTAAATTTTTGTATAGGAACATGCGTTTTTAATTTTCTTGGTCAATACATAGTAATAGGATTTCTAAGTTATATGGTAATTAACTTTTTGAGGAAGAGCAAGCCATATGTTTAGTTTACATTTTTTAACTGGCAGAATGAATACCCTATTAAAAGTTTAGTGTGGACCACTTATTATTTATTTATTATAATAGATGTATTAAAATTTCTGAAGATGTCTGCTACAATTAATTTTAAACAAACTTGAAAGTACAAAAAGTTTTAAGGAAAAAAATCCAAGGGCCAATTGTAGCTCAAATGGTAGAGCATATGCTTCCCATGTGGGAAGCTTTCGGCACTTCCCTGTCCATCCCTGGCCCTACATGGTCAATTGGAACTACTAAAGGAGGTCCTGGTGACCATTAGCCGCATATACTTTCTATAAAGCAATATTTTACTGCATGTGCAATTCATTATTCTGGTTTGCTTTCTAAACATCAAATTTTAAGTGGTTCAGTCTCCACTTTTCCAAAGCTAATCTTCAAATTATTTAATTTGATTCCTTTTTAAATGTTAGCTTTATTTTTCTTTAGAATAGGAGCTAAGGTGAGAGAGAGAGAGACTGAGAGAGAGAATAGAACAAGTAAGATACCAAGAATTATTCCTGAGAGAAAAAGAATAGAAAGCAGAAATGAGCCTTGTTTTCCAGTCTGTCTTTATGTTACCCTGCCTGTTTCTACAAGATTTAAGGTTCCTGTTGTCTTTGTGTCCTTTTGCTTCTTTCCGGTCTCTTTTCTCAGTGATTAGAGCTGCAGTAGCTGCTGTTCCAAGTGCCTGAGTCCAAGCAGATTCCTGCAGGCTGCAATTCAAGATGGCCAACTTGCAATCCTCACAGAATCAATCTATTGGAAATAAATGAGGCACATATAGTTCATGCACTTTGAGGCTGATCTGACAAATGAGATAAACAGGGCTCAATCAGCAGGGAAAATCAATGATGCGAAAATGCATTTCAATCTAGTGTTATTTCCCCTGGGATGCCACAACATCACATTTTATTGTTGTGATACTTCTCTGGTAATTCTTGTCCCAGCTTCTGTGGATAAGGCCAGGAAAATTCTCCCACTCATGATTTCAAAGGCTTGAACTTAGTAAATGCCAAGATTTGAGGACTACAATGGAGAAATCTGTCAGCCAATGAGTGAGAGATGTGAGCACTTTCAGTTTTGCAAGCAAACACTAACCTCCATGTTTCTAAATCACCCTCTGTATCAAGTATACAATTATAATTAGCAAGGTTCATTATTATGAACTCCTAAAGAAAGCAAATCACAGATATATTAACTATTCATTAATATTTATAAAACATAAAACTAGAGTAGCTTTTTAATCCTATCACTTTCTGTCACTTTAAGTTTAGTTTTTGCTTGAATATTCTACTGGTAAGAATAATTATTATAGTGCCAGGGAATAGCTCAAAGAGCTAAAGTGCATGCACCACATTTGCTACCCCAGTCGTAATAGACAAGGCCGTAGCCTGAACTTCACTCTTTTGCTGGACCCCAGCACTTAAATGTCAATAATCATTGCTGGGTCTAGTACTGCCAGGGTAGACCCTGGGTTCCTGGACACTGCTGGGGAAACATTATCACCAATAGATAATCATTATTTTAAAATGAGAAACGAGGACCAGAGAAATAATACAGAGAGACAGTTATCTTGCACATAGTTGTCTCGATCTTCTGTAGCCCAAATGGACCCCCTAAGCACCACCAGGAGCACCCAAGTATCACTGGGTATTGCCTAAAATTAGCAACAACAAAAATCAGGTGTCACCAAAATAGTGGATAAGATGCTTGCCTTACATACATCCAACCCAGATGTGATCCCTAGCACTACAACAAATTTAAATTTGATAAGCAAAAAAAATTAATCATCTACATCAAAATGAGTTATGCCTTGTCAAATTTCTCTTCCTATTTAGAACTGTTTTAGAAACAACACTATGTGATAATACATGTTATTCTATTACTTTTTAAAGAATTTAAGGATATTGGAATTGGTTATTCTAAACTTACCAGTGCCACAAAATTATTGTATGGCCTACCATTACTAAACAACATGCTGATTTTCATCTCTGCTGGGCATAATGGCTGGCATATACTGATCTAAGTACACTTCAATGCTCTCAGCTGAATCATATTGACTACAATGTCTTGAATCTTAGTTTATGCTTGTGGTTTTCTGATCACTCTTGTGTTTGTTTAATCTGCAGACTCCATAAGGGAAATTGAGCTGTAGTTTGTCCATAATGATTTTCTTGGAACTAGCTCTCTGATGGCTCCTAGTAGAGTCAGCTCTTTGCCTAAAACCCAGTTTCCCCACTTGTGTTCATGAGAGTCTTTCTTTATTTTCCTGAGTCAAGTCATTCTATTTTGAATTGCCAAGTGGCTTTCTTAATAGACAAGGTGATTATGTACAAGAAGTACAAGAAGAGAACAAAGAATGAAGGAAAGTAAATGGTTTTAAACATCAGACCAGAGATGTTATTTGGAAGTAGAGTGCAGTGGTCTTGAAAGTTAAGTTCATGCTTTCTTTCTGATTGCCAAGAAGGAGTTAACAAAGGTTATTAAACTGGTGGGTAGTGTGGTGGAGATAATATGTAAGGAAAAACCTATCTGTTGGTGGCAGCAGGATGAATTTGATCCAAGAAATATCAGATGCAGAACAACCAATTGAGTGTTTACTTCGAGAGTCTCTCTGTGTGAAGTAATAAGGGTTGGAACAAGAGTGAAAAACAGGGGACACAGAAAAGTAGAGACATTGCCTTCACTACTTATTTATTCATTAAACAAAGATTTGTTTATTACCACGAGTCAGAAACTATAATAGTCCCAAGCATTCTTTTATGAATTTGTAAAAAGAAGATATGAAAAATTCTTTCTATATTCTTTCTATTGGGGATCAAGAACTAAGCAGAAAGTGACAAAAGAGGGGTGTCTAAGATCATGATGCTGTCATTGAGCAGGAGCACGTCTCCCTTATAAGAAGTATATGGCCTAGTAATCATGTGATATAGCCTGGAACATGACAAGTCAGACTTAAACACTTCTTGTCAGCTGCCTGTGACCCATCTGCCTGTACTGCATGGTCAATGAATAATGTTATAAATATCAAAATGGTCCTTAGCAAAAGGTTCCCTACTCCTGCCATTGAGAGAAACAGATAAGTCAGGAGCAATACTTCATTGGACATCTATGAAATTATTCTGAATTGACTTCAATGATACAGGAGGACAGGAAGCTAAACTATCCAACTGACAGAGAATATGAAAGAAAGAGGTGATAAGTATAGCTTTCTCATAGGAGGAGTTTCAGATCTACCTGTTATGTGGCTTAGACTCAACCAGCTTGATTAAGCTTAATTCTAAACTCAGGGTTGAGGAGGGAAATTGCTTAAACCTCAACATACCTGCTGCCTCTCTCCTCTGAACCCTGATACTGTGGTCTCATTACACTATTTTCACACTGGTTATTTAAACTGACCATCTGATTCCTGTTCCATCCTGAGTTGTGCTCTGCCTTCCCAATCTCAGCTAGGAAAAAGTGTGCTGCAGACAGATGGTAAACTGTGAACAGAAATAAACTCTTCACATGTAGTAAGTATATTTATACCCAATCCTATAATATAACTGCAGGCATAATTATAGCCAATTTGGTAATTGCGTTGTGGGTATTATACAGCAGAAACCAACCAAATGTGCCATAGAGACCAGGAAGATACAGCTATTGATACAGGGAGATAGATGTAAGGCCAGCTGCTGACCCTGCAAAATGAGTGGGTGAAAGAATACAAAGCTATTTGCAGCTTATAGAGGGGCTCTGCTAACAGAGGAGGGAAGGGAGATAATAATTTCCCAGAATACACTGCTCAAGCTCCTGTTCCAGTAGGATTGTATGTTTTCATTCTGAATTTTAAAATAATCATAAACTCAATGCTTACACATTGTACAAAGTTTAAAAATATGGAAAATTACCCATAACATTACAATTCCAAACTAGGGCACATTTTTATATTTGTCACTGTAGCATTGTATTAAAAAATGTAGGTGTTATATGTTGTACTATAAATGATGCTTTGTGCATTGTTTTTATTAAATATAATAATTACTTCTATAAATGTAATTATAGTCATCATTAAAATGGATAAATAATAAGTTCACATATAGAAACATGTAATTCTTAATATAAGATTAATGTGAAGGTTCATTTTCAAAGCTAGATATATAATTATATGTTTGAGAAGAAAATATTAAAACCAGATACTTAAAAATATAGAAAAATTGATGAAAAGAGGTTAAAATTAGGAGTATTAGGAGGTAATTACTGGATGTTATTTCTTTTAAAAAGAGATCAAAGGATAGTGATAATACAGCAAGCAGGACACTTGTCTTGTACTCCATCAACCTGCATTTGATTTCTAACTGCATATAGCTCCCCAAGCACCACCAAGAGTGATCTCTGAGCACAGAACCAGGAGTAGTAAGCCCTGAGCACCACCAGCTATGACTCAAAAACAAATAATAAGGCACACAAAGAGAATGTCAGAGAAATAGTAAAGAAGGAAAGGCTCTTGGCTTGCATGTGATCAACCCCAAGTTGATCACTGGTACCAAATTTGCCACAGAGCATTATCAGGAGCACCATAGTCCTGAGCACAGAGCCTAGAATATTACTACAAACACCCTTCTTCCAAATTAAAAAAATAAGAACTAAAAGATATGATAAAATCTTAACTTATTAACTCTATGTGATGAATAAGTGTGTACTCGTTATATTTTTGTATTTTCCAGCATGTTTGAATTATTATAGAATAATTATTTTAATTAAGACTTTAATTGTTAGATGCTTTTAAGTTTATACAGAAGTTAAGCAAAAAATATAAGGAATTCCTATAAACTTTCTTATATCTCTCTCTTTCTTTTTTTGGGGGGGTCTGGGGGGGAGTACATCCAGTGGTGTTCAGGAATCACTCCTGGTGGGAATAGGATGGCAGGGATTGAACCCAACTTGGTTGCGTGTAATGCAAGCACCTTACTCACTGTACTATTGCTTTGGGCCCTCTGACATCCTTTTCTACATAAATATACAGAGACAAAGAGAAAAAGAACTCCTTTTTTTGTTTTGTTTTGCTTTGCTTTTGGTCACACCCGGCAATACTCAGGGGTTACTCCTGGCTCTGCACTTAGAAATCACTCCTGGCAGGTTCGAAGGACCATATGAGATGCCAGGATTTGAACCACCATTCTTCTGCATGCAAGGCAAACACTCTATCTCCATGCTATCTCTTCAGCCCCTGAGAACTCCTTCTTGTTGATAGTTCTTTTTTCTTTTCTATGTCTCTTTCTTTTAATAACATTATTTAGGGGGCCAGAGAGATAGCATGGAGGTAAGGCATTTGCTTTTCATGCAGAAGGTCATTGGTTCGTCCCATATGATCCCCCGAGTCTGCCAGGAGTGATTTCTGAGCATGGAGCCAGGAGTAACCCCTGAGCACTGCTGGGTGTGACCCCAAAACAAAAAACAAAACATTATTTAGACACTGTCTTTTTTATATTTATTTCAGGCATATAAGTTGTTTATTTCATATAATTTCCCACATCCAATCCCTCCACCCTAAGACTCTAGGCTCCCTCCCACCCCACCCCCAATCTAAATACTTGACACATACTTTTTAAATTTAATTATTTTGCTTTGGGTCTCATGCATTCAGTAGGGTGGATCTAGCTGTTTAGAGTGCAGGTACTTCACCACCATACCACAGAGAAGTTCAAGGATCATTGTCTTTTGCCCCTCTGTTACTTCCAGAAATCCCCCATTTTCAATTTCCCCCATTTATTTTCTTCCTTGGCATATTTATTATTATTTTGTTTCGGGGCCACACTCAGTGGTACTCAGGGGTTAACCCTGGTTCTGCACTCAGAAATCACTCTGGGCAAACGCAGGGTAACTTGAGAAATGCTGGGGATGGAACCCAGGTCAGGCGCATACAAGGCAAATGCCCTGCCTGCTGTGATAACTCCAGTGCCCTTCCTTGGCATTTTTGTTTCTGTAATTTAGAGGCAATGGTTTTCCTGCTGTTTGATCCCTTTCATTCTCTTGACATGTTATTTTACATACTGCAAATTAGTGTAAACATCCAGTATTTGTCCTTTCCCTTTTGATTTAATTCCCTTAAGATCCTCCAGTTCTTTCCAAGTTGCAATTGATTGCATAAATTCCTCATTTTGGGGGTCCTATATAGTATTTTATTATGTGTATATATACTACAACTTCATTCTCCATTCTTTTGTTATTGAACATCTGGGTTGTTTCCATATCTTGGCTGTTTTAATAAGTAATGTATTTTAACATAGATATGTTATTATATTATTATGTCTTACCTGAGGTCTGTTAGGATTGAACCAATGTTGGTAATTAGTATTAAGTGAAGTCCATAGGCAGCATAGGTTTCCTCCTTTGTTTTGTATATCCCAAAGGATCTAGTGATTGCTTAATGATATACATCTACCATTATAGCACCACACAAAATAATTTCATTGCCTAAAAATTACCTGGGCTTCACCTGTTTGTGTCTCATATCTTCTGCCCTCCCCCAAAGGCCCTGAAAATCACTGATGTTTTGCTATCTCTAGACAGTCTAGAGCATGATATTGTTGATATTACATAGCAGGTAGATCCTGAATCAAATATTTAAGGTCAACCATAATGAAAAGACAATAATGAAGAATTTAACTCTTTGGGGGGGGTCCTTTTTCCCTTTTATTTAAATACTATGATTACAAAGTTGTTCATGATTGGATTCTGCCTGATAATGCATACCCCCCTTCACCCATGAATATTTCTCTCCACTCAGTGTCCCTAATTTCCCTCCCACTGTCTCCCTACCTGCCTCTGGGGCAGGCATTTTACTGCCCCCCTCTCTTTCCTTTTGTAAATTTGCACTATTGTTACTGAATGGGTACCAGGCATGTCAATTTATTTCCATTCAAAACCCAGTTATTGTCCAGAATTATTAGTTTCAAATATTGTCATAGTGGCCCCTTCTCCATCCTTAGTGTACTGCTCCACTATTTGTGATCAACTTCTTACCATGAACTGGTCCTCCTAGCCCTCATTTCTATTGTCTCTGGATACTAATACCAGACTGTCTTGTTTTTTTCTTACATTCCACAAATGAGTGAGATCATTATATGTCTGTCCCTCTTCGCTGACTCGTTTCACTCAGCAAATACTCTTTTTAAAAAAAAAAATGTCTTGGGGCCCGGGAGATAGCATGGAGGTAAGGCGTTTGCCTTTCATGCAAAAGGTCATCGGTTCGAATCTCGGTGCCCCATATGGTCCCCCGTGCCTGCCAGGAGCAATTTCTGAGCATGGAGCCAGGAGTAACCCCTGAACACTGCCGGGTGTGACCCAAAAACTAAAAAACAAAAAACAAAAAACAAAAAAAAAAAACAAAAAAAAAACCCAAAGCGGAGCCTTCTAGTCTTTCAAAAGAATGATTATTATGTAATAAATTATTAAAAAAAATAATGTCTTTATTTAAATACTGTGATTACAAACATGCTTGTAGTTGGGTTTCAGTCATACAAAGAACACCCCCATCATCAGTACAACATTCCCACCACCAATGTCCCCAATCTCCGTCCTTCCCCACCCCCTGCCTGTATTCCAGACAGGCATTCTACTTCTCTCACTCATTAACATTGTGATGGTAGCTATTAGTGTAGTTATTTTTCTAACTGCACTCGCCACACTTTTTTTTTTAGGTCAGATGGTAATTAACTTGAGGAAGAACAAGCTATACACACACACACACACACATATATGTATGTGTGTATATATATATACATATATATATATATGTTGGATTTTGAGCCACACCCAGTGACACTCAGGGGTTACTCCTGGCTATGTGCTCAGATATTGCTCCTGACTAGGTGGACCATATGGGACGACGGGGATCAAGCCAGGTTTGTCCTGGATCTGCCACGTGTAAGGCAAATGTCCTACCACTATGCTATCAATCTAGCCCCATACCAGCAACACTTTTTAAAGAGGCTTTCCTTGTTCCACTTTGTATTTCTTGCACAATTAATTGATTTATTAAAGATTAAATAATCAATTAATTGAACTGTGAGTCGGTCTTAAAATATTTAAGTCTATTCAATTGATCTGAGGAACTGTCTTTATTCCAGTACTATGCTGTTTTAATGACTACTACTTTATAGTACAGATGAAGGTTGTGGAAAGTGGTGCCTCCCAAATTTTTCCCAAGAATTACTTTAGCTATTCGTAGATGTTTATTGTTCCATATGAATTTCAGGAGTGTTTGATCCACTTCTTTGACAAATGATTACTATGAGCTTATAGTAGATGGCTTTAACTATATTGAGGAAAGTTTCTTCAATTCCCATCTATGGCGGCGGTGGGGGGCATACACAGAGGTTTTCTGGCAATGCTTGGGGAATTATAGGGGATATGAGAAATCAAACTAGGGTTGGCCATGTGCAAGGCAAACACCTTACCTATTGTGCTATCTCTCCAGCCCCCTCAATGCTCATCTTTTTGAGAATGCTTTTTATCAGAATGTGGCCTGAACCTTGTTAAATGCTTCCTTTGCATCTATTGATATTATGATATGATTTTTTCTTTTATATGACATAGCATATTATATTGATTGATATGCATATATTAAGCCATCTTTAAATCTCTGGAATGAATCCTACTTGGTCATGGTGTAAAATCTTCTTGATGACTTGTTAAATTCTATTTGCTAGTATTTTGTTGAGAATATTTACATCTGTGTTCATCATGGACAATGGCCTTTAATGTGTGTGTGTGTGTGTGTGTGTGTGTGTGTATTGTCTTTGTCAACTTTTGGTATCAGGGTGATGTTAGCTTCATAGAAACTATTTGGTAGTGTTTCTTTTTCTTCCGTCTCCTGAAAGAATCTGAAGAGGATCGGCAGTAGGTCCTTTTTAAAGATTTTGCATCCATCTGGGCTTTTGTTTTTGAGAAGCCTTTTGATAATCATTTCAATTTCCTCAATCATGATAGGTCTGTTCAGGTATTCAAGATCATCTTGGTTCAACCATGGGAGGTTATAGGAGTACAAAAGTTTATTCACTTTTTCCCAAGTTCTCTTTTTTTGTGGTGTAAGGATTCTCAAAATAAACTCAGGTTATTTATTATTTCTTTAGTATCTGTAGTAACATCCCCCCTCCCTTTTTTTTTGGGTCACACCCGGCAGTGCTCAGGAGTTACTCCTGGCTCCATGCTCAGAAATTGCTCCTGGCAGGCACGGGGGACCATATGGGGCACCGGGATTCGAACCGATGACCTTTTGCATGAAAGGCAAACGCCTTACCTCCATGCTATCTCCCAGGCCCCATACATCCCCTTTTTCAATTCTTATTCTATCTATTAAGTTTCTCTCTCTCCCTTTCTTTGTTTTACTAATGGTTTTTCAATCTTGTTTAATTTTTCAAAGAAACAAATTGTGCTTTCATTGATCTTTTGGATTGTTTTCTGGGCGTCCATCTCATTAATTTCTGTTTTGAGTTTTATTATTTCCTTCTGTCTGCTACTTTTGGCTCAATTGCTAACCATTTTTCAATTTCATTATGTAGGCCTTCCTTCCTTCCTATTGAATGCTTGTATTTTGAATTTTCCCCTTAATACTTGTTTTGTTGTGTCCCACAAATTCTGATAATTCATGTTTTCATTCTCATTTGTTTCTAGGAATCTTTTTGTTTGTTTGTTTTTATTTTTTGAGTGCCACATCCAGTGGCGCTCTGGGCTTACTTATGGCTCTGCACTCAGGAATCACTCCTGGCAGTCTCTGGGTGCCAAATATCTCTCGGATACTGGGGATTAAGCCTGGGTAGGCTGCCTACAAAGCAAATGCCCTATCCACTGTGCTCCAGCCCCATTTCCAAGGAATCTTTGATTTCCTTCTTGATTTTGTCTATGACCCAAATGATTCAGTAGTGAGCTTTAATTTCCAGGTGTTAAAGTTATTTTTCATTTCTGTTTGTCATTCACTCTATTTTCAGTCCATCATGGTTGGGAGAAGATAGTTGATATAATTTCTATTCTCTTGATTTTATAAAGATATGGAGGTAATTATAATGTATCTTTTTTCATGGTATACAAAATATTTGTTTTATTTTGTTTTGGGGCCACACCCGGTGACACTCAAAGGTTACTCCTGGCTTTGTGCTCAGAAATTACTCCTGGCTTGGAGGACCATATGGGATGCTGGGGGATGGAACTGTGGTCTGTCCTGGATTAGCACATGCAAGGCAAATGTCCTACCGCTTGCACCACCGCTCTGCCCCTGGTATACAAAATGTTAACATAATCTTATTTTACCTTCACAAGCAAGTGATAAAAACTTATGAAACCAATATAATTCATTATGAATATTTTTATAACCATCTTTAATATGTTTCCCAAAAGACAATGCTCATAACTTGACCAGTCCTTTGTTATTGGACATTTAGGACATTTTTATGTGAGGCAGGAAACTTTTACAGACACTGGAAGTTCCTTTCAGCTAGAATAAAATACCTTAAATCTTCAGAGAATTGGGATATGCTAAGTATATGGTGCTGGACATAAGACTTGATGTTAACTGCAAATTCTTCACAAAGAAATAATGTTTCTCTCTTCTCTTGCTGCTGAACACAAAGTGGAGCACAAAGCACATGTGAGCAAGTGACATGGGGGTCATTGATCCAACCACAGAAAGGGCTACCTCAAAAGCTTGGCTTGATCATAACAAACCCAAGAAAGAGATCAAGGAGACCTGGTTGTGGAGCAAAACCTGAGAACTGGGGCACAGACAATGGGCAGAATTGAGGGCCTGAGTGCTAACAGGCTCTTCCATTATGGTCTACTAGATGAGACAGTGAAGCCCAATAACCAAACTCAACAACCAGAGTGACTCAAGTTTTGTATAAATAGAGAGAAAGAACTCAAACTCCCCTGAGAGCTTTTCCTTTTTTCTCTTCTATTCTAGTTTTTTCTTTTAGAAAAATTATGGTTAAAAATGTGGGCTCTGAAAAAAACGTGGGCTCTGACATATGGAACTTATGGTTCAAATTCTTACTCAGTCACCTTTAGGCTCTTGACATTTGAACAAATGACTAAGCCATGATAGCTTCAGCTTCAAAAAAGATTACTGGGGCCGAATGATACAGTTTGCCTTACATGTGACCAACTGGGTTCAATTCCTGGCATCTCATATGATTTCTTGATCCCACCAGGAGTGATTCCTGTGTGATTCTTAGCAGGGCTAAGAGTAACCCTTGAGCACCACCAGGTGTGACCTAAGAAAGAGAGAGAGAAAGAGAGAGAGAGAGAGAGAGAGAGAGAGAGAGAGAGAGAGGAGTATACAAAACATCACACCCAAAGAGTTTGCATAATCATGGCACTTAGAAAGTTCTCAGTTAAGGGGCCAGAGCAGTGGTGCAAATGGTAGGGCATTTGCCTTGCACGTGGCTAACTTAGGACAGACTTCGGTTTGATCCCCTGGTGTCCCATATAGACCTCCAAGCCAGGAACAATTTCTAGTGCATAGCCAGGAGTAATCCCTGAGTCTCACCGGGTAAGGTCCCAAAACAAAAAAACAACAACAAAAAAAGAAAGTTCTCAGTTAAATGTGAGCAAAGTTCACTGTCATAATTTAGAATCAGTTCTTTAAAACAGCATGGTGATTGAAACTGGAACAATAGTGGACAGAGCATTTTTGCCTTGCATGTTGCATGCAGCCAACTCAGACTTGTTCTTGAACCCTCCATATAATCCCTAAAGCCTGCCAGGAGTGATTTCTAATTGCAGAGTCAGGAGTTAGCCCTAAGCACCACTGAGTGTGCATGTTGATCAATCAATAAAAACTGAGGAAACCGAATCAAGAAAGTCACTGTAGTTTTTGTTTTAGTGTTTGGATGAATAGGGTGAGTGTGGAGGGTGGGCCAGTAGTGCTCAGAAGTACTTCCCAGCAGTGTTAAGGGGTGAAACACAGGTAGTGCCAGGGCTCAAACTAGGGTCCACCATTTGCATCTTGCCTCCTATATTATCTTTCTAGCTGCCAAGTTACTATGGTTCTTGCCCCAATGCTTTGATCCAAGATAAAGACCTGGCACATTTCACAATGCCAGGTATGACCTGAATTCATGTGGGTGGGGAACTATAGGAATAAATAACTCTCAGAAAACTCAGTGGGAAACAGGAGTAACTTTACTGCTTTCACAAGTTGCCAGCAAGTTTCCACGTTCCCAGTGTATTTATGCTTGTGTTCATGTAGGAAACTAACATATCCTCAACAGCAATCATATCTTTATAGGAACGTCAGTTCCTGTCTTTTGTTTGGCTGATTAGTTCAGATAATTTAACTGGGTTTTCAAACGTTGCACAAAAATTGCCTCATTCTTTGTCCCAGAAAATAAAGAAATTTCTACCCAAAATATCCTTATCTGTCCTCTTTTAACCTAGGATGGTGATTTTTTTTTTTTTTGGTTTTTGGGTCACACCCAGCAGCGCTCGGGGTTACTCCTGGCTCCATGCTCAGAAATTGCTCCTGGCAGGCACGGGGGACCATATGGGGCACCGAGATTCGAACCGATGACCTTTTGCATGAAAGGCAAATGCCTTACCTCCATGCTATCTCCTGGGCCCAAGGATGCTGATTTTTTAATCATTTCATACATGGGACCAGTGCCAGCCTGAGAACCAATGATTTAAAACCAGTGATCTAGAAGACAGTATAAATTTCTTCTGTTCCTTAAGTCCTTCCCAATCTAACCTTGTAGAGTCCATCTTCAAAATGAATCTTCAAT
>PVKC010020018.1:0-18805 GCA_004027635.1 Crocidura indochinensis
GATGGTACTTGGAGGGCCATATGGGATGCTTGCTGGGGATCAAACACATTCAAAGTATGCACTATACTCTTTCTTCATCTCACCCCCATTATCACTTGAAGAGTTCAATTCTACATTTAAGGAACTAACGGATATTTAATTAGCCCCCCAAAGTACTTCATATATAAATAATAAAATACATACCTGATTAACATTACAGGAATAATGTATAATTATTTCCTAAGATTTAATGAAAATCAAAAGAAATGTTAATTTAATGTTAATTTTTTAGATTTTTCTTTTGCTAGTCATTTCTACCCTAGACATGTGCTTCTTGAATAAATAACTGGATCATTCAAATCAACTGTTGTGTATGTAAACATTTCTTGGGATTATTATGTTACTGACCCTACCCTGATCTATGATTGTGCCCTACCCTAGGGTGTGACCTGGCATTCTGCCCCCACCCTAGGGTGTGACCTGATTCTACTTCTACCATTGGGTGGTACCTGATTCTGGGGAATAAAAGCAAGTATCTATGGAAGGCGGAGGGTTTTTTCTTCCTGGCCTATTCCTAGGCCTTTTGGGGCTTCGGCCTCTTCAAGGAATAAAGAGCTGTTTTCTTCGGAAGCCTGGGTGCCTGTTGGCTTTCTTCTCCTGGCATTCACTTCAGAACTGCTGGTTGAGCAGGGTGGCAGCTGGAGGGTAAAGACCTCATTCTCCACCCTTCCATCAGTCAACCTCTTCAGGGGCTGGCCTGCAACAATCAACTACATAGAAAATGTTAATTTTTTTGTTTTGTTTTTTGGGCCATACCTTGTGACGCTCAGGAGTTACTCCTGGTTATACGTTCAGAAATCGATCCTGGTTTCGGAGACCATATGGGATGCTGGGATTCGAACCATGTTCATCCAGGATCTGCTTCGTGCAAAGCAAACTCCCTACCGCTGCTGTGTTATCGTTCTGGCCCTAAAAATATTAAAATTTATGACCAAGATAATTGTCCTAAAGAAGTTAATGTCTCAGTGCTGGAACAATAGCACAACAGGTAGGGCACTTGCCTTGCACTTGGCTGATCTGGGTTTGATCCCCTGCATTCCATATGGTCCTCTGAGCCTGCCAGTGGTGATTTCTGGTTATTTTATGTGCAAGGCCAACACATTACCTGCTTTGGTCTCTGAAGAAGGGAATTTTGATAAGTATATTTGAGTAATGTTTTTTTTTCTGGCCTCAATATGTTTCATATAGCTCCAGGAAATACCGTCTGACATATTGACATCATTATGAATTTTTTTTGGAGGAAACGGAAACCCAGTTTAGGTCACTAATTAACAGGATCTCATGGACAGTGGAGGTAGTGGACTTCAAACCCATGTCTGACTCAAAGAAAAAAGACCTGTGATCTTCCCAGATATTTTGTTTGTTTGAGATATTTGACCCTAGGTAACAAATATTTTCTTTATTTGTTTTTGGGCCACACCCAGCGGTGCTCAGGGGTTACTCCTGGCTGTCTGCTCAGAAATAGCTCCTGGCAGGCACGGGGGACCATATGGGACACCGGGATTCGAACTAACCACCTTTGGTCCTGGATCAGCTGCTTGCAGGGCAAATGCCACTGTGCTATCTCTCTGGGCCCACAAATATTTTCTTTAAAGAACGAAAGTATTTCATGTCTTCAACTCTGTGGGTCATTTGGTAACTTGCAAAACTACTCAGCAGGGTTACTACTGAGTACAAACTCAGCAGAAGTACTGTACAAACTACTCCTGACAGCAGGAGAGTGGACATTAATAACCGGAAATGGGTCTGACTGGATTGATACCACAGTTAATCAAGCATTATATTACAATAAAGCATCTCGGGCCCAGATCCATTTTCTTGGAAGATGTTAGTACCATATTTCCTTCAGACTGTTACTTTTCATTTTATGAGTAGGCAATAAGTGATCATCAGCCTGTCTCTCCTTATTGGGTGACTGACATCAGGCATCCAGTTGTAATTTTCCACTGGCATTTCAAAGTAATTGACTTTCAAAATAGTGTGAAAGGAAAGTCGAAGTTTCTCTTGTTTCAAATAAACTGTAAGAGAAGAGGTTAGATTTTAGAAACCAGTTGAACATGTTCTATGGTTATTCAGTTAGACTGTGTTCACACTGGAAGAAAACTTGACTTGGTAACAAAACCAAACAAAAATAAGCCCAAAGGAGTCTGCTTTCTGAAGACATCACACAATTATTTTATTTTATTTTTTATGATTTTTATTGGGGGCCAGGGTTTGGACCTCTCTTGGCTCTGTTACTGAGAGATCACTCCTGTCAGGGCTCATAGAACCAAATGTGGTGCCAATCATCAAACCAGAATGAATGATTTTAGAAATATCAGAATATGGGGCTGGAACCAGCATAAGAGAAAAAGCTTCAAAGGTCTGGAGCATGTATTTTGCATGCTAGAGTCCTAGGTTTGATCCCTTGAACCACATAGTCTCATGAGTAGCACCTGCGAATACTTTGGAGTAGCCTTGAGTAACTTTGGGTGAGGACCCTCTTAAAAAAAAGAATACTGGCATAAAATTGAATATAAAGAACTGTGTTCAGGCGGGTAAACAAATTTGTTTGTTTGGAGCCACGTCCGGCAGCACTCAGGGGTTACTTCTGCCTCTGTGCACAGAATTTACTCCTGGCAGACTCAGGGAACCATATGGATGCCTGGGACTGAACTTGGGTCAGCTACTTGCAAGGCAAACACCCCTACCTGCTGTACTATCCTTAAGGCCCGAGAGTAAACAAACTTGTTATTTACAAATACTGAGCTCTCAGATTATCTGAGAATAGCTTCCTACATGGAGAGGTCCTCTGATATGAGAGACAGTGACACAGACAGACATTAAGTCATAGTATTGTCCCTTCCCTCCAGAAGCTTAAAATAATTAGTAACATGGTCAAATAAAATAATTTTATATTGATCAATGGAGGGGGTGCAATCCCAGTGAGTTCTGGGGAACTCTTCTGAAGGTCTGTGTTGGAAGAAGGACAGGCAATTGAACCAGAGTTAGCAACATGCAAGGCAAGTTAGTGCTTTTGCCCTAGTGCTAGGGAAGGCTCAGTAAGTCAAGGAAGTGATTTGAGCCTTTGTATAAAATGGACAGATAAAGTGGACAATTTCTACTCAAGTGTGTCTTGGACTCAAAACTTCACAGGTCTTCATTTAAACTGTCCAAGGTTTCCACATGTGACTTTTGACACATTGAACATAACGTTTCTTTTCAGGTGGAAAATGAACTGACAGAGCAGTTAAAAGGCCTCTTTTTAGAAAGGGCTCTGACTCGTTCTTGGGTCAGACTCAGATGTAATTCATATTTGTTGCATTCTTTCCTGGGACAGGTAGGTGGCAAGGGATAGATGACATAATTTCCCCAGGCCACATGGTGAATCAGTTCCACAGCCAAGAGTGAAATGCATTTTTACTCAAGACTGACACCGAGGGGCCGGAGAGATAGCACAGCGGTGTTTGCCTTGCAAGCAGTCGATCCAGGACCTAAGGTGGTTGGTTCGAATCCCGGTGTCCCATATGGTCCCCCGTGCCTGCCAGGAGCAATTTCTGAGCATGGAGCCAGGAGTAACCCCTGAGCACCGCCGAGTGTGACCCAAAAAGAAAAAAAAAAGGACTACACCTAAAGACTTGGCCCTCCTTTACTGATTAATAAAGTGACTCATTAAGCCGTAAATTAATTCACTTTGGGACTTGCTCTATGGGCACCAGAGAGATTTCAGCCCACGTTCCCCAGATGCATTCTATCTCCAGGAAGAGTAACGTGAGAGGTGCCAACAGATGGAGAAAATAGGTCAATGAATGAGCTAATTGGACTTCTGGGCAGAGAAGGGTGACCATAGCCAGCAAGACTGCTGTACTGGACACAATACTGAGAAGTTAGTCAAGAGTAGAACTTTAGTGTTCTCATCATACACACAGAAAGAATGAGGGGATGGATGAATATATTAAACCATACTACAGTTTCATAATATACAACGTATTAAATCATCTCAATATACATCTTAAGCTGACACAATGTTGTTTGTCAAATATATTTTGATAAGGGTGGAAAAAAGAAAGACCAGGTTAACAGAAAGTAAACATCATTGCCCATACTTCTTGACAGAGTAGAGAAAAAGGAGGACTATATAAATTGGAACCTGTGCCTTTTCTGGAATTTACTTTTCTTTTTCTTCCCTTTTTTTTTTTTTTTTTTTTTTGTGGTCACACCTGACAGCACTCTTGGGATACTCCTGGTTCTATGCTCAGAATTTACTCCTGGCTGGCTCTGGGGATCATATGGGATGCTGGGGATCGAACCTGGGTTGGCCTTATGCAAAGCAAACACCCTACCCTCTGTGCTATTGCTCTGGCCCCAAATTTACTTAAGTTTTTAATATATATGAATATACATACATATAATTTTTTATTTTTGCTGGAGAGTGAGTCTAAAGCCTTATTGCTCTATCCTATTGCTAGGTGTGAATAGGGGCTATATTCCTTGACCCTGAGGTATATTCCTAGCCTCTAATCCCTATTTAGAAATAATATTTTTTTTGGTATTTTTGGGCCATACCCATTTGATGCTCAGGGGTTACTCCTGGCTAAGCGCTCAGAAATTGCCCCTGGCTTGTGGGAACCACATGGGATGCCGGGGGATCGAACCGTGGTTCTTCCTTGGCTAGCGCTTGCAAGGCAGACACCTTACCTCTAGCGCCACCTCTCCAACCCCTAGAAATAATTTTATATTTACAGAAAGGCTCCCAGGGATAGAAGAGATATGAAGTTGATAGAATGGTTTTCTTGCATGCACCCAAGTTGGGTTCAATCCCTGGTATTTCATATGGCCTCCTAAACACCATCAGGATTAATTCCTGAGTACAAAGTCAGGAGTAACCCCTGAGCATTGCTGGCTGTGACCCAAAATAAAAAATAAGCTCTCAGAACGAAATAAATTCACAAAATACAAATAATCTTTCATCTATTATTAACATCCCACTGCATGTATTTAGTATTTGCTTTTACCCACCTCTAATTTGTTCTGAATCATTTTAGATAACTAGCAATTTATTTATAAATACTTCCACTGTGTATTTTTGTATTTTCTTATAATTAGGATTTTTCTTAGATAACTATGACTTAGTTAACAACTTTAATTAATCTAAAAATTAATCTAATGTTAATACAATATTATTGTACAGTATTTTAATTAAACTTTTAAGTTAAAATAAAAATAATTTGGGGTGCCACACCAGGCAGTGCTTGGGGCTTAATTCTGGCTCTGTTTTCAGAGGTCACTCATTACTGGGCTAGGGAGAATCATATGGGGTACTGAGAATTAAATCTTGGTCAGTGACATGCAAGTCAAGTGTCCTACCCACTGTACTATCTCTCTGGTCCCTCTATATCCAACTTTTGCTAACTGAACCAATAATTAATTTTCCCATTACAGAGCTCAGTCTAAGAACTTTGCAAGATCTCCCTCTACTTATGCTGTCTTTTTATTCTCTTTAACTTAGAGCATTTCCATTTCCTCTGTTCTTAGACCATATATGTATTTTTAGGGGACCATATATGTATTTCAGTGATACCATTATTTACTGATACACAGAGGAAATTCTTGGTTCTGTGTTCAGGAGTGACTCCTGGTGGTTCTTGGGGACCATATAAGGTGTCAGTATTTAAACTAGGGTTTGGGGGCCGGGCGGTGGCGCTGGAGGTAAAGTGCCTGCCTTCCCGCACTAGCCTTGGACAGACCGCGGTTTGATTCCCCCGTGCCCCATATGGTCCCCCAGGCCAGGGGCGACTTCTGAGCGCATAGCCAGGAGTAACCCCTGAGCGTCACTGGGTGTGGCCCAAAAACCAAAAAAAAAAAAATTAAAAAACAAACAAACAAACAAAAAAAACCAAAAAAACCTAGGGTTTGAAGCCATCTTAGCTCCTCTGCTATGTCCCCAGTTCCTATGGGTCATATTTGAAAAATACTCAATTACTTTATGTTAAAAGATGTTTCAGGTTCAGAGCTGGAGAGATAGTAGAGCGGGCAAGACAAGGCCAACTCCTGGCATCCCATATGGTCACTAAGCATAGTCAGGAGTAATTCCTGAGGGCAGAGCCAGGAGTAACTTCCAAACATCATGGGATGTGCCCCTCTCACCCATAAAAAGATGTTTGAGGTTAATTTTTTTTGTTTGTTTTTGGGTCACACCCAGTGACACTCGGGGGTTACTCCTGGCTATGCACTCATAAGTCGCTCCTGGCTTGGGGGACCATATGGGAAACTGGGGGATCGAACCGTGGTCCGTCCTAGGCTAGTGCAGGCAAGGCAGGCACCTTACCTCCAGTGCCACCGCCCGGCCCCCTTGAGGTTAATTTTATATTATTACACTTCTCATTTTTAACCCTCCTTTTATAATCATCCTTTAGAGTTGATTCAATAAAATATGCTTAATGGTTATGCTTAGAGAACAAAGGAAAGGGTTCAGGAAATGCTGCCTGATCAACAGATTTAGATGCTATTGAGGACTTGGGTGGGGGTGGAGCCCATAAACTTCCCTATGACTGGACCTAATGGGGTGCTTGGGACACAAAGAGACACTTGGAAAATACACTCTGCCACTGGGTCTTCGGGGGGAGGATTTGTGAGAGTCCAGGACACTGTTCCTAGATTATTGTGGTCTTACATGATAAACATGATATTCATCCATACCCTCAACACCCCTGAGATACTTTTCATTTGGATAATTCTGGGATGACTGTCCTTAGGGCTTGGAGAGTCAAGAAGTGCTTGTTGTAGTGACTTTGGCTTACACCTTTTAGAAAGATTCAGGAATATGTTTTTCCAGATAAAAAATGGAGTCGCAGCTTAAAAATTTCTGAATCCAGTATGGGTTTACAATTTCATTCTACTAGTTTTAGTCCATAGCCAAGTGATATAGAGTGCTGAGACAGAATCAAAGAAGGGCAGTTCCTGTCTTCCCCACTTCCTCCCTGGCCCCATACTCCCCTCCCTTCCTCCCTTTCTTCCTTTCTCCCTTCTTTTCTTTTTTCCTTTCCTTCTTCCCTCCCTCTTTTCCTCCTTCCTTCCCTTGATGCTTCCTTCCTTCTCCCTTTCCTCCTTCATTCCTTTCTTCCCTCTCTCCCTTCCCCCTCCCTTCCTTTTCTATCTCCCTTGCTTCTTTCTTCCCTTCCTCCCTTATCCCCACTGTTTTATCCTCCCTCACTCATTTTTTCTCTTTCCCTCCCTCCTTCATGCCATCTGTCCCTTTCTTTTTAACTTCTTTCCCTGTCTCTCTCCCTTGCTTCCTTCCTCTCCACTGCCTCCCTTTCTCCCTTCTTTCCATCCTTCCTTTTTCCTTTTCTTTCTTTCTTCCTTCTTTCCCCTTCCTTATTTCCTTTCTTCTCTTTTCTTCCTTCCTTCCTTTCTCTCTTGATCTTTTTCTTTCTCTCTCCTTTTTATTTCTTCCTTCCTTCTTTCTTTTTCTTCCTTCCTTCCTTTCTCTCCCTTCCTTCCTTTCTCTTTCTTTCTTTGTTTCTTCCTACCTTCCTTCCTTCCTTCCTTCTCTCTGTTTCTTTCTTTCTTTCTTTCTTTCTTTCTTTCTTTCTTTCTTTCTTTCTTTCTTTCTTTCTTTCTTTCTTTTTCTTTCTTTCTTTTTCCTTCCTTCCTTCCTTCCTTCCTTCCTTCCTTCTTTCCTTCCTTTCTTTCTTCTTTCTTTCTTTCTTCTATGTTACACACATATTTGTGGTTGGTCTCCTTAGTTGTACTGTTCACACATATGCTCAACAAGTGTGGCATTCCTGGCCAGTGTGCTCACACTTCTCTGGCTCTGGTGCTTGCTGAAGATCATACTTATTCTTTGCAGACTTGAAACACACACCTCATGACTGGGAAGACTGGGCACTATAGCTCAAGCACACTATATTGGCCAGAACCCCACTGAGCACCTGTGAGTGATACCAAAGATCAAACTCTGAGTTTCAAGTTTGCAGGGTAGAAGCTTTTGTCACTAAACCATTCCTTTAGCTCTGAGGTCAACACTATGATGCCCAGTTAGAGAAAGAGCATTAATGATGCCATCTCATTTTCTTTCCAGACACAGATGAAGAATGTGCATCATTCACCAAACTGAGCTTTCATAGTGCTGTCATTGGGACCGAATTAGATGTAAGGTTGTTGCTCTACACAAGCATAAACAGTAACTGTGCACAAATCATCAACTCCACATTTCTGGGGAAATTGAACGTCACCAAAAGAACCACCTTCATCATCCATGGATACCGGCCCACAGGTTCCCCTCCAGTGTGGATTGAGGATTTAGTTCAGGGTTTGCTTTTGGTTGAAGACCTGAATGTGATTGTAGTGGACTGGAATCGAGGAGCTACCACACTCATATACAGCCATGCCTCGGCTAAAACCAGGAAGGTAGCAGAGATTCTGAAGATCTTTATCGACCAGATGTTGGTAAGAGAATTCACTTCAAATTTAAATCAGGGACCAAATTTAAATCAGGAGACTTAAAGTAAAAGATAATATTCAGCCCGGGAGATAGCATGGAGGTAAGGCGTTTGCCTTTCATGCAAAAGGTCATCGGTTCAGATCCCAGTGCCCCATATGGTCCCCCATGCCTACCAGGAGCAATTTCTGAGCATGGAGCCAGGAGTAACCCCTGAGCATTGCCGGGTGTGACCACCCCCCCACCCCAAAAATAAAGAGATAATATTCAGTGCACAGGAGTCTGTTCAGCAGCACCTGGCAATTCTGAGTAAGTCCCTAGAAGGTGGAGGAAAGGGCTGAAGATCTGATTTCTGGTCAAAGCAGGGATCCAGGACATGACATCAGGGTTTGATGTTTGACAGATTGGCCTGACTCTGGCTCTTCTTTCTACCTAAATGCTTGACTTTGGGCACACCATCAATCCTGGACTTATCTCTGCAATCATAATAATGGCATTTTCTGGTCTGGAGTAATTAGTACACTTGGGTAGGGCATTTGCTTTGCATGCAAACAACCTAGTCTCCAACCTTGGCATCGCATATAGTCCCCAAGAACTGCCAAAAGTGGTTCCTGAGTGGAGAGTCAATAATTGGCCCTGAGCATCACTGGATGAGTCCCCCTGTCTACCCCAAAAGTGGTGTCACTGGTGGATAGGGTGCATACCTTACTGTGGCCAAGCTAGGTTCAATTTTCAATACTACATGTGGTCCCCTGAGCCCTGTCAATAGTGATCCCTGAGTGCAGAGCCAGGAGTAAGTCCTGAGCACTCCTGAGTGTGACTCACAGATAAAAAAAAATAATAATAATATTTCTTTGGTAGGATTCTTATGTTACTTTCATGAAATCATGGGTAGATGTTTAGAAATGTTTCTTTGATGTTGACAATTCACAAGTGTCTTCAAATGTAGTCAATACTCTCACCATTTATGATGATGGTTGTCTTGTCATTCTAGGAAGAAGGCGCTTCCCTTGATAACATCTACATGATTGGAGTAAGCCTTGGAGCCCACATAGCTGGGTTTGTTGGAAAGATGTACAGTGGACATCTGGGCAGAATCACAGGTGAGGCTTTTCGTGTATGGGATATGGGCCAGGCTGGTCTATGGGAGAACTGCATGCAGCAATCTCAGACCTTTGTTTGAAAGCAGTTCTTCCACTTTCCTAACTAATTCTTATAAGACCACGGCAATATTGACCTCACGTCATTTACATTTATAGTTGATAAAATGGATGTCTACACAGATTAGTGGAGACCTAATTTCCTTCTAGTTAGAAAAAAACAGCTCTCTTGGGGATCTGACCTGTGCAGTCAATACAGGCAGCTTCTTCCTTGCATCCAACCCAGGGGATCTGGGATGACCTGACTCAGGTGTTTGGGTCCCCAAGCTCAGTCAATGTCTCAAAGCAAGAAAATGAGATGGGAGCTTTGACCGCTGGGACTTGCTCTCTGGAATATCATCTTTCAGGTCAGAGTCAAAGGAAAACACTCAGAAATGCAGCAGGTGACACTCCACATGGAGATTGTTGGGCCAGATTCTCTTGCCTGGTACTCAGTAACTTTCCAAAACTGTTCCTTTGGCAGAATCCTCTCTCACTCTGAAAGAGCTCTTTTAAATCTAGGAACTCTAGGTGGTGAAGGGAAGGAGTTAAATAATTCTGACTGAGTACATGTGGGAGGGAACTTTTCAGGTCACAAGTCTAGTTATTTTTTGGGCTTGTTTTATTTATCTTGAGGCCAGACCTTGCGGTGCTCACTTGCTATTTCTGGCTTTGTGCTATTGGTGGTGGTGAGTTCCCTCTGGATTTCTCAGATCACGTAGTGCTAGAGTTGGAGCTGGGTATCCTATATGTAGAGCATCTTTCTGGCTCTTTGAGCTGTTTTCTGGACCTAGGGTCACACTCTGAATGAGCCATGTTACTTAACTTGACAAGTAGGGCTAGAAATCTCTGCTCTACTCTCTTCTTTCTATCTCTTTCTCTCTGTCTTTGTCTGTTCCACTCTCTCTTTCTCTTCTCTCTCTCTCTCTCTCTCTCTCTCTCTCTCTCACACACACACACACACACACACACAGTAGTAACTATGGCTGTTGTCTCCTCTAGCCCTGATACCTGAGGTCACATTCTTCTTGGCTGTTTTTATTCTTTCTCAATTTCACTCCAAATGCCAAAGTTGACTTCATCTTCTTGTTTATCTAGAAAGTTTTACATTTTTAAGAATTAGTATGATGATGGGGTTGGAACAGCAGATAAGACATGTGTCTTGGGCCGGGGAGATAGCATGGAGGTAAGGTGCCTGCCTTTCATGCAAAAGGTCATCGGTTCGAATCCCGGTGTCCCATATGGTCCCCCGTGCCTGCCAGGGGCAATTTCTGAGCATGGAGCCAGGAATAACCCTTGAGCACTGCCGGGTGTGACCCAAAAACCAAAAAAAAAAAAAAAAAAAAAAAAGACATGTGTCTTGCAGGAAGCTAATTCAGCATCTATCCCCAGCATCCCATATAGTCTCTTGAGTACCACTAGGACTGATTCATGAGTGCAGAAATAGGAATAACTCTTGAGCATCACCAAGTATGTCCTCCCCGCCAAAAAATGAATATGATGATTTAGAAAAATAGATGATCCAACTTTAAAATGTTTTTTTTTTTCCATGTGCATATAGAGTTCAGAGGGTTCCTTGTTTTGTCCTTTAACTAAGGAGTTCCTCACCTGGTGTGGGGGTCTTTTGCCAGGAGAGTATTTAGAGCATACATGTTCTCTAATGAAAAAAGAAAAGAGAAAATAAAAGGAGAAATGGCTATTTGGAGGCTGAGGGAGAGAGGGAAAAGAGAGGATACATGAAAGAGAAGAAAGAACAAAATCCTAATCTGTAGTGTTTGCTGATTTTCATGACTAGTTTCAGGCTCCTGACCTGACCTCAATCTCGGGTGCCCTGAGCACAGACAGCTTCAGAGGTAAAGCAGTTTTTCTCCTCACATCTGAGTGGGAAAAGAATTATTGTGGGTAAAAAGTATTGTGGGATTTGGTCCTTTCTTCTTCCTTTTCTTTTTACCTTACATCTAGATCCATCTCCTGGTCATCCTTCCTGTTAAATTTTCTAGTAGATCAGTAGATCATAGAGGTGGAGATACAGATACATGATTTAAATATTTCAGGAATTTACATCATATGGTAGTTAAACTTATTCTAAAGCTAATTGTGTATAGGGGCTAGAAATTCAACAACAGAGAACATACTTTGAATGAATGAGGTTCTGGCTTGGATCCCGGGCACCACAAACAAACAAAACAAATTAAAAATCCTTAAGAATCACTGTGGAGGGGCCGGAGCAGTGGTGCAAGTGGCAAAGTGTTTGCCTTGCCCACGCTAGCATAGGACTGACAGCAGTTCAATCCCCGGCGTCCCATATGGTCCCTCAACCCAGCGATTTCTGAGCACGTAGTTAGGAGTAACCCCTGAGCATCACCAGGTGTGGCCCCCCTCCAAAAAAAAAAAAGAAAAAAGAATCACTGTGGAGATGGTGGTTATGATTCAGTTTGACAAATTAGAATTTCTGGGTCTGAGGACATACTTTTTTTGTTGTTGATCAAACCCAATCAAGTGGTCTACCTGCTATACTGTTGTTCCATTTCCTTTGCCCTCTAATATATTTAAGATCTCATAATTCTTGGGCTGAAGAGATAGTATAGGAGATAATTCTTCTACTTTGCCTGTGACAAATTTAGTTCTGAATACCACTTATAGTTCTCCAAAACATATTGCAAAAAAATAGTCACTAAACACTGCCGAGTGTGACCCATATCCCCCAAATCTCAAAATTCTTAGATATTTCAATGATAACATATGAAAATGCTGGGTCAGATAAACTGGATTTAATATATAATTATTTTCCTTGTTTCTCGAAGTGGCTGCTAGAAAATTTAAAATAAGGCATTTAAAACATTATATTTCTGATAATATTACCCTAAGGAATTCATGATAATTTTAGATATGGAAGCAAGTGACCCCTAAAACTGCATACAAAATGTTGGATGTATTTTCTGGGGGAAAGTGCAGAATTTTCATCAATTTCTTGACCTGGATGTTGTAATAAAAACCAAGACCACTGGCTAGACAGATGCACTGTTGCTCTTAAAGCAACAAGAAAGAGGTCCATTTTCCCTTTCTGCTTCTTTTTTTTTTTTTTTTTTTTTGGGTCACACCCGGCAGTGCTCAGGGGTTACTCTTGGCTCCATGCTCAGAAATTGCTCCTGGCAGGCACGGGGGACCATATGGGGCACCGGGATTCGAACCGATGACCTTTTGCATGAAAGGCAAATGCCTTACCTCCATGCTATCTCCCAGGCCCCTCTCTTTCTGCTTCTATCCTGCAATAATCTCAAAATGTTTTAGAATCAGATTCTAGAATTCTTTTTATATATCTTTGAAGTTATTATTTTATTCTGTCTCTATTTTGCTGTTAGCAAAAAAGGTTCAGAGAAATAAGTAACCAGCTCAAGGCCACATAGTGAGCTAGTATTTGGTTTAGAGTACCATGTCATATTTGTCCAACTCCAGTTGTCTCTGTCACATTCATTTTTTTTTTCATTAACTTTTTTTGGGGGGGGCCAAATCCTGTGACACTAGGGGATTACTCCTGGCTATGCACTCATAAGTCGCTCCTGGCTTGGGGAACCATATGGGAAACCGGGGTATCGAACTGTGGTCCGTCCTAGGCTAGCGCAGGCAAGGCAGGCACCTTACCTCCAGTGCCACCGCCCGGCCCCCTCTTACATTAACTTTTAAGGGAAGTTTAGTGATGATTTTTGTTTGTTTGGTCCAGTGGTGCACAGGACTTACAACTGGAGATTGGAACTGGGTTGGCTGCATGCAAGACCATTGCCTTACCTGATGTACTATCTCTTCAACCCATTTTTTTTCTCCAACCCTTTAATGGTAATTTTTGGCACATAGTCTAAGCTGGTCATTTGATATGGCTTCTCCTTAAGAAGATCCTGTGTTCTTGCTTATTGTGACAGTCTCCATTCCTGACTCATGACAGTGCTCTCAGCACTCTCACAATTGCCACAATTAAATATTACTTAGTAAATTGATTTATCCACAAAGGACTTGAGGCTCCTTCTGCCTGGGTGCTCACTCCTTATTTATTTCTTAGACAGGACAGGAGATAGGTGTTTTCTTCCATGAGAGGAGGAGCAAGTCTGCCCGAGTTTTTTATTTTCTCTTGCTGTACTGAGTCTGTCCCATAGACTCAAGTGACTGGGTGTTGCTTGTCTCATCCTCCCACATCAGTTTCAGCTGGGAGCAGCTGAAAGAGGCAGAAAAGTTGGCAGAAGGAAATGAGAATGAGATAAGGAGAGGAGTATATTAAAAAAAAAAAAACTGGGTCACTGTGATAATATAGCAGGTAGGGCGCATGTTTTGCATGTTTGATTCCTGGAACTCTAGATGTTCCCCTGAGTCTGCCAGGAGTGATCCCTGAATGCAGGTTAGGAGTAATCCCTGAGCACCACCAAGTGTGATGTGTCTCCCCCCAACCACTTCCAAGAAAATGGCCTGGTTAAGCAAAAGCATGCTGGAACAGGGCACATGTGTTTGAGCTATGAAGGCTCAAATCAGGAAAGTTGGGTCAAAGATGCCATCTCTTGAATTTCAGCTATAACTCCCGAAAATGTGAAATATCATTGAAAGTGACTTTCATGATATACA
Source organism: Crocidura indochinensis (assembly GCA_004027635.1). Lineage (NCBI taxonomy): Eukaryota > Metazoa > Chordata > Mammalia > Eulipotyphla > Soricidae > Crocidura > Crocidura indochinensis. The sequence continues at coordinate 14,209 of PVKC010020018.1, forward strand.
CAGCTTTATTCCAAGAGATTTCTAGTGCATGTGGTACCTCTGATAGTATTGGGGGAGGTGTTTCTTTATTACAGTTTTTGGCATCATGAACGCAGCATTTTGAACCCTGCTCTCTTTTGTTTCCAACTGTTTCATAACAGTGGTGAGGTACACCCCAGGTACTGCTGACCAAGGGCAAGAAGTTTAGATATTTGTGGGATAGGCAAATATGCAGGAAGACACGCACTTCAGTTTCCTCTTTGACACCTGATCTGTTATCTAGCTTAGCTGTGAGTTTCATGCTTCCCGCCCTTGCTAAAACCAGTGCAATGAAACCAAGCTCTCAACACTGAGAGACGATACTTTGCATTGTGGGATTGAGGCTTTGGTTAAGATACTGGATTTCCTGGCTTCATTTTTACTTTGTTTATTTGAAATTTGTTTTTTAATTTATTTGGATTTTTAGGCCAGATCTGGTGCTGTTCAAGGTTTATTCCTGGTTCTATGTTCAGGGATCACTTCTGGTGGTGATCAAGGGACCTATGAGATGCCAGAGATCCAATCTAGATCAGCCCCATGAAGGACAAGGGTGCTGCCTGTTGTGTTATCATTCTGATCTTTATTTGGTAGTGGTGCTCAGTGACTACTAATGACTATGTTAGGGATCATTCCTGGCAGTGCTCAGGGGACCATATGCGATTCCAGGGATCAGAGCCAACTGTGTGCAAGGCAAGTGCCTCAATCCCCCTTGTACTAGATCTCTGGTCTAGAACTGGATTTCCCAGTTAAATGAGGATCTTTCACTGCATAGGCTTTGTGATCCAATCCCAGGAGATAGTGTATATGAATAGGAATGGAAACTGTTGAGGAGTTTCAAGCATTAGTATTCTTAGTAGAAGGGAAGATTGGATGAGGTTAAGGGAACATTGAAAATGGTTGATCAGAGGGGCCCTTGAGGAACTTTAGAGTGGGGAGACCTGTACACACAGATGTGAAAACAAACACCCGAAATTCCATAATAATGAAAGCCAATGACACCTTGAGCAAAAGATGCTTGCGTTCTATAAACAGTGCTGCAATTTACATAGGAATAAACAAGGAAAAATAATAAAATGAAATGGGTAAAGGTAAGACCAACAACTGCTTTTTATTTGCACCCCAGGTGCTTTTTTCTTGAGGAACCAGTTTATTCCCAGACTGTTGGAATATGCACAAGTTTTCACTCGGTTGAGCTGCGCCTGCCTTCCGAGATTCACTCCTGCATTGCCCCTTCACAACTGTGGGAAAGGAGCCTGGCAGGCAGGATGGGAATGCCCTAGGGTTCTCCCAGCCTGTGAACCTTCGTTCTGGGAGGGAGCCACAGGCAGGCTGTGTGACTCATGGCGTGGGCCTGCCAAACCGACTCTGTTTGCCTTCCAGGTCTCGACCCTGCGGGGCCTTTATTCAACGGGAAGCCTCCGAAGGACAGATTAGAACCCGGGGATGCTCAGTTTGTTGATGTCATCCATTCCGACACTGATGGTAACATTCCTGTCCCGTGTGTCACTGCCCTCTAACCCTACAGGCTCCCTAAGAACCTCTTGTGGAGATGGGAGGGTTACTTGTTAGCGGTGGGAATGCATATTTGTCGAAGTGTGACCCTGTGAAACATATAGATCTGTTAGCCAGTGAAACCGGCTTCAGAAAAACAGCAGTACAAAAGGCTGACAGGATGCTTTACCTACTGGAAAACATGATTCAGTCCCTGGTGTCACATGATCCTCCATACTATTTGGGGAAATTCTCTGAATACAGCTCAGTGTCCTCACCCCATTATAAAGAAGGAAATGATAAAAGGTGCTCTAACCCAGTGCTCCCAATCTTGGCTGCTGTACAGGTGCTTTTCCAAGCATCTCTTTTTTTTTTTAATATATTTTATTTAAACACCTGGATTACATACATGATTGTGTTTGGGTTTCAGTCATGTAAAGAACACCACCCATCATCGGTGCAACGTTCCCATCACCATTGTCCCAAATCTCCCTCCTCCCCACCCAACCCCCGCCTGTACTCTAGACAGGCTCTCCATTTCCCTCATACGTTCTCATTATTAGGACAGTTCAAAATGTAGTTATTTCTCTAACTAAACTCATCACTCTTTGTGGTGAGCTTCATGAGGTGAGCTGGAACTTCCAGCTCTTTTTTCTTTTGTGTCTGAAAATTATTATTGCAAGAATGTCTTTCATTTTCTTAAAACCCATAAATGAGGGGCCCGGGAGATAGCATGGAGGTAAGGCGTTTGCCTTTCATGCAAAAGGTCATCGGTTTGAATCCCGGTGCCCCATAGGGTTCCCCATGCCTGCCAGGAGCAATTTCTGAGCATGGAGCCAGGAGTAACCCCTGAGCACTGCCGGGTGTGATCAAAAAAAAAAAAAAAAAACAACCCATAAATGAGAGAGACCATTCTGCATTTTTCTCTCTCTCTGACTTATTTCACTCAGCATAATAGATTCCATGTATATCCATGTATAGGAAAATTTCATGACTTCATCTCTCCTGACAGCTGTATAATATTCCATTGTGTATACGTACCACAGTTTCTTTAGCCATTCGTCTGTTGAAGGTCATCTTGGTTGTTTCCAGAGTCTTGCTATGGTAAATAGTGGTGCAATGAATATAGGTGTAAGGAAGGGGTTTTTGGGGCCTGGGAGATAGCATGGATGTAAGGCATTTGCCTTTCATGCAAAAGGTCATCAGTTCGAATCCTGGTGCCCCATATGGTCCCCCGTGCCTGCCAGGAGCAATTTCTGAGCATGGAGCCAGGAGTAACCCCTGAGCACTGCCGGGTGTGACCCAAAAACCACAAAAAAAAAAAAAAAAAAGAAAAGGGAAAAAAAAAAGGAAGGGGTTTTTGTATTGTATTTTTGTGTTCCTAGGGTATATTCCTAGGAGTGGTATAGCTGGATCGTATGGGAGCTCAATTTCCAGTTTCTGGAGGAATCTCCATATCGCTTTCCATAAAGCTTGAACTATACAACATTCCCACCAGCAGTGGATAAGAGTTATCTTTACTTCATTGTTGTTGTTTTTTAAATTTTTTATTTAAACACCATGGTTACATACTACAATGTTTTTATTTTTAGAGATAAAGTTGTTCATGACTGAGTTACAGTCATACAATGTACAATAACCTTCACCAGTGTGCATTTCCCATCACCAGTGTTATGTTTTTTTGTTTGTGTTTGGTGCTGGGCAATGGATATAGGCCTGCTTACCTCTGCTTACCTTTTACTACTGAAACTGCTTTCAACCCTTCTGATTTGGGGAAGAAGGCACCTTCAGCAATACTCAGGAGCCTAGGGGTCTCTACTGGTGCTACTCTATATAGAAGTATATGCCTGATGTTCCAGTTCTCAGACCAAAATCAGTGCTGGAGAACACTGGGGCTATTCCTGGTAGTGCTCTGGGAGCCATATAGTTTTAGGATCAAACTTAGGTGTCATGCTATTTCCTCAACTGTTTTTTTTGTGCATTTTTTTTTTTTTGGTTGGGTCACACCCGGCAGCGCTCAGGGGTTACTCCTGGCTCCATGCTCAGGAATTGCTCCTGGCAGGCACGGGGGACCATATGGGGCACCGGGATTCGAACCGATGACCTTTTGCATGAAAGGCAAACGCCTTACCTCCATGCTATCTCCCGGGCCCCCTCAACTGTTTTTTGTTTTGCTCTGTTTTTGTTTTGGCCACACCTGGAGGTGCTCAGGGCTCTGCACTCAGGGATCATTCTTGGTACCAGGGATGGAAACTGGGTTGGCTGAATTTCTTAGTTTCTGGGTCACATCCATTGTTACTCAGGGCTTACTCCTGGCTCTACACTCAGGAATTACTCTTAGTGATGTTCAGGGTACCATAAAGGATATTGGGGTTGACTGCAAGCAAGGCAAGAGCACTCTATGCACTATATTATTTCTCTAGCCCAGTGGTGGGCAACCTTTTTTTTCAACTGAGCCAAATCTTGCCAAAACCACAATTGAAATTTATTTTGAGAGCCACATTTTTAAAACCAAAAATATATAGGATGGTACACTGTTTTTAGTTTCAATAAGTTTTTATTGAGAATATTTTGCATGCATGCAAGTATTCACATAGATCAGGAGGATACAAATAACACAACTAATAAAACAAAAACTTGGGGACTGGAGAGATAGCCTGCAGATAAAGCGTTTGCCTTGCATGCAGAAGGATGGTGGTTCGAATCCCGGCATCCTATATGGTCCCCCGAATCTGCGAGGAGCCATTTCTGAGCATAGGTCCAGGAGTAACCCCTGAGTGCTGCCGAGTGTGACCCAAAACCAAAAACAAACCAACAAAAAAAACTTTACAACGACCCGACTGGAGCGTGTGGAGCCGGCCCCCGGGGCTGCACACAGGGCGCACACTGACAGAGGCTAGGAGCAGAGTCCCTACTGCTGGAGCAGCTGCCCGGCACACAGAAGAGCCGCATTAAAAAGTGTAATGAGCCGCATGTGGCTCGCGAGCCGCGCGCGACTTGCCAACCACTGCTCTAGCCCAACTACTCTATATTATCTTTTCCTGTATGTCTCTTCCAAAGCTTTCTTTGTTTTTTTTTTTTTGTTTTT
>PVKC010020019.1:0-18809 GCA_004027635.1 Crocidura indochinensis
TTGGAGTCAACCTAACAAAAGAGTCGAAAGGACTTACACAAAGAAAACTACAAAACACTGCTTGAAGACAGGGTCAAAGCGATGGTGCAGCAATAGGGAGTTTGCCTTGCACCTGACTGACCCAGGATAGACCGCGGTTCGATCCCCCAGTTTCCCATATGGACCCCCAATCCAGGAGCATTTCTGAGTGTATAGCCAGGAATAACCCATGAGAGTCACAGGGTGTGCCCCCCCACCCAAATAAATCTGCTTCAAGAAACACAAATCTGCTTCAAGGACACAAATGGAAACACATACCCTGCTCATGGATTGGGAGAATTAACATAATTAAAATGGAAATATTCCTCAAAGTATTGTAAAGAGTTAATGCAATTTCCCTAAGAATACCCATAACACTGTTCAAAGAAGTAGATCTGAGGACAGAGTGATAGCACAGCAGTATGGCATTTGACTTGCATGAGGCTAACTTAGGACAGACCTGGGTTCAATCCCTGGCATCCCATATGGTCCCCAAGCCAGAATGATTTCTGAACACATAGCCAGGAATAATCCTTGAGTGCCACCGGTGTGCCCCCACAAAAAAAATTTTTTTAAAAGAAGTAGATCAAACACTCCTGAAATTAATTTGTCACTTGGAACAATAAATACCCATGAATAGCTAAAGCAAACCTAATGAAAAAGAAGATGGGAGGCATCACTTTCCCCAACTTTAAATTGTACTACAAAGCAACAGCCATTAAAAATCATGATATTAAAATAAAGATAGACCCTCAGATCAATGGAATAGACATGAGTATTCAGAGAACGTTCCCCAGACATACAATCATTTAATCTTTGGCAAAGGGGCAAAGGAGCAAGGAAAGCCTCTTCAACAACTGGTACAGTGACAACTGGTCAGCCACATGCAAAAATAAATAAATAAGTAAATAAATGAGCTCAGACCTGCATCTAACATCTTGCAGAAAGTTCAGATCCAAATGGATTGAAGACCTTGATATTAGACTTGGAAGCATAAAGTATATAGAAGAACACATATGTAAAACACTCCATGACATTGAGACTAAAGGACTTTTCAAGGAGGAAACAGCACTGTCCAAACAAGTAGAAGAGGAGATCAGAGATGAGACTATATTAAGCTGAGATGCTTCTGTATCGCAAAGGAAATTGTGATGAGAATACAAAGGCTACCTACAGAATGGGAGAAACTATTCGCCCAATACCCATCAGATAAGGGGCATTAACCCTAAGATATACAAGGTACTGACAAAACTTAACAAGAAAAAACATCTATCCCCATCAAAAAATGGTGAGAATAAATAACAATTTCTCAAAGAAGAACAACAAATGGCCAAAAGACACATGAAAAAATGTCTAATCATCAGGGAGAAGAAAATCAAAACAACAATGAGACTGGACCACATCACAAAAATTAAGAACAATCAGTGCTGGTGAGGATGTGGGGAGAAAGGAACTCTCATTCACTGCTGGTGGGAATGCTATTTAGCCTTTATGGAAAACAATATGGAGATTCCTCAAAAGACTGGAAATTGGGCTCTATTTGATCCAGCTATACCACTCCGAGGGATATACCCTAGAACACAAAAACACCATACAAAAATGCCTTCTGCAAACATATATTCATTTCATCACTATTTACAATAGCCAGAAACTAGAAACAACCAAGATGCCTTTTAATGAACAAATGGCTAAAGAAATTCTGGTACTGGAATACTATGCAGCCATCAGGAGAGATAAAGTCATGAAATTCTCCTATACATTGACATACATGGAATCTATTATGCTGAGTGAAATAAGTCAGAATAGTCTCACTCATTCATGGGATTTAAGAAAAATAAAAGGCATTATAGCAATAATACCCAGAGACAGTAGAGATGAGTGCTGGAAAGACAGACCCTGGGTATGAAGCTTACCACAAATAGTGGTGAGTTCAGTAGAGAAAAAACTACACTGACGACTATCTTGACAATGGTAGTGAGTGAGAGAAATATAATGCCTGCCTAGAATATAGGCAAGAGGTGGGGGAGGAGGGAGTTGGGGAAAATGGTGGTGGGAATGTTTTGGGATGTGTTCATTTTTATAACTAAAACCGAACTACAAACATATTTGTAATCATGATGCTTAAATGAATATAAATAAAAATAAATAAAATTAATAAGAATTAAAGGGGCCGAAGCTATAGCATAGTGGCAGGGTGTTTGCCTTGCACGTTGCTGATCCAGGATGAAATTGGGTTCGATCCCTAGTGTTACATATGGTCCCCCAAGCCAGGAGCAATGTCTGAACACATAGCCAGATGTAACCCCTGAGCATCACCAGGTGTGGCCCAAAAACTATATTAAATGAATAAATAAATAAAATTAAAGTAAGTGCAATACAAAGATACAGGGAACACAGGTTCTGTCATATAAAAAACAATCAATGTGAAATAATCTATGTTATTTCTTGGAGAGAAGTTTCAGGGAAGATAAAATCATTAACCTTTGCAGAAAGCTGTTACGGATTATTTCTGATTATGAGTTACAGCATCTCTTTAATTCTCTTTTTTAGTTTTAAAGTACCTGTCTTTCTTTTTCCACAGCTATACATACATTCATCTGTGTTCCTGTACATACATAATCTCTTGCTAAAGACAGAACAACACTGGAAAAAAATACACTTCTGTATTGTCAGTCACACTTCTGACTTGCTCTTCCTATATTAATTCATCTCATTATTGTAAAAGTTGAATGTAATCAATGTTGGTAAAGATTTATTCAGAGAAGAAAAAAGGAAGTGTTTTAACTATCAGGGAATGACAGAAAAAAATTCCAATTAAAAAATTTGACTTTGTTAATGGAGGCACCAAGACCAAACAGTTATAAGATCACTAAGTAATAAACTAGACACAGAGGTGGTCACTCAATCTATAAGCCGCTAAGGAGAGGGTAAAGGATATGGGAGGCAGGGTGGGAACGGAGGTAGAGGGAGGACAACTAGGTGATGGGAATTCCCCTGACTCAATGTTTACATGTACATGGAACATTACTGTGAACAATATGTAAAAAAGTATGATTAAAATAAAAATTATATTAAAAAAATAAATTGTGAAACTACAAATGTACTCCCTACACAATTTTGAAATGCTCTATTTAAGGCTTACGTATTTATATATATAATAAAACTATAGCGAGAAATTTACAAAATCCTATTTTTTCAATATTTTTAATAAAGTGTACATTGTGTCATTGAATTTTAAAACCTGTCTGGAGTACAGGTGTGGGTGGGGTGGGAGGGAGGGGGACTTGGGACATTGGGGGTGGGAATGTTGCACTGTTGAAGGGGGTGTTCTTCACATGACCGAAATCACAAACACATATGTAATCAAAACGCTTAAATTAAAAAAAAAAGGGAAAAAAAAGAAAAAAAGAAAAATAAATAAGGAAAAAAAAATAAATAAGGCCTCCCAATTCTTACCACAGGCTGTGTTCCTCACACGGACTGTATAGAAAAAGGAGGTACAGCAAACGCACCCTATATACACTTCAACCCAGACCCTTGCCTGGTCTGGATTGGAAATTGGGGACCAAAAAAATGAGAGATAAATATAAAATGAAATAAACTACTGCATTTTTGTTAATTGACTTTTAATAGTTCTTAATAATCCTAGGAGCCTGCTCTATTGTGGCATCATAATAAAGCAGTTCTTGATGCTTTTATTTAAATTTATTTTCATATCTTCCTTCAAGATCATGAGAAAAGCTTCAATTTTCAATAAGTTACTTTTCGAAATGTTGTCTATAAAAGTTATTTGCCGTAGTATGTGAGATATATGCCTGTGAGTAATAACAATGATCTACCAGCTATTCCATATTTAATTGAACTAATTAATTAATTAATTGAAATTCAGTGCTGGCATGCAATAAAAATTGGTTTTTTAGACTGAGTTGCACATTCAAGATTTAGACTGACCAATTCAGTATTCTTTTTTTTTTTCGGGGGGGGGGGGCACACCCTGTGACGTTCAGGGGTTATTCCTGGCTATGCACTCAGAAATCACTCCTGGCTTGGGAGACCATATGGGACGCCGGGGATTGAACCGCTCCAAGCCCCACCAGTTCACTAATTTAACTATAATTTTTGCAATTACATATTATTAGAATGAGATTAGTTCATTGAATTGGTGTGATAATCCGATGACCTGTGTTCCATGGTTTCTAATAATGTTAGAAATCAGTCAGGAGTGAGAATATGCTGAAACAAACATCAAATCACAAAATTTAATATTATGTAAGTACAACTGAAGGATGAAAGCCTAGATGGGTGTCTGTCCAGCCTTTAATCATTTAAGTGGTCAAAGTAATCAAAGTGCTTTCAAGTGGTCTGAACCACAAGCAATGAAGTTATACATTTATATTTATGGTGTCAAGATGTAAAGCACATCTGACAGAAAGACATTGGGAAATTTCTTTGCAGAATAGTAATTTAAATACTTGACAGTTTGGGTAAAGTTTGCATTTTTATGACTATGCACTCAATGAAAACACTTCACTTTGTATTTTGACTTCATGAATTGTTGACCTACTAAATTATATATACTATGAAATTATATTATTGTATTATATATATATATATGTTTTTTGGGGGTCACACTCGGCAGTGTTCAGGGGTTACTCCTGGCTCCATGCTCAGAAATTGCTCCTGGCAGGCACGGGGGACCATATGGGGCACCGGGATTCGAACCGATGACCTTTTGCATGAAAGGCAAGTGCCTAACCTCCATGCTATGTCCCGGGCCCCTATTGTATTATATATATGCTACTACCAAATTATATATATACTAAATTATATATATATGTCTACACTGAACATATATGTCACTGAACATTAACAATATTAAGAGATCTAAAACCTGTGTATGCACTTACCAAGATTGCAAAACTAGGGTAGCATGTGCAAAATTCATGTTGCAGATGAATATTTCATATGAGAATACAAAGTGTAAAATTAAGTTTTCTTTATAAATGTCAAGAAGTAGGAAAATATCAAGATTTTATGTACACTTAATTATATTATAAATTATTATAAATATTATAAATTTTCTTTTTTTACCCAAGTTACTTTTGAGACAATGCCAACTTTAGTACTTAATAATGCTTAAAATTTGAGCTATATGACATAATCCTTAAAACAAGCAAAAGACAGTTATTAGTTGATTTTTGTTGACATTGTGGAGCACTTCTCATTAAAATTTATGCTTATTTTTAAAAATATAATTCTCTTAAAAAACTTAAAAATAATGATGCTAGTCATTGCAGGAGCTAGAAATACATTAATTATCCTCTCTGAAATTGCTCAAAATCCCTTTTAGAAAATAAATTGGCTCTTATCCAACACATGAAAACTTGATGAACATTAAAACAAAGTAATAATTATCTTTGAGAGGTTGAATAATTTCACATACTACAGTTGGAAGTTTCATGGATTTGAGGATATTTCAACCTTGGCATCCTTTCAAAGGTCTATTTCCATATTCTTGTCAACTCATTGGAAACTTTCTATCCTGAGTACAGATTGTTGTAATGTCCTCAGAAGATGATCGATTGTTGTGACTTAATGCCAGAATTATCTATGCTATTAAAATTATCATGAGTATTAGCATAGCTATTTATAACATAGCTTTGTAGTGCTCAAAGAGCTTTCTTTGTATTACCTCATTTGATTCTTTCTTCAATTCTCAAAGTTATAAAGAACTGATCATTAACATTGTCATTGTATGGATGGAAAACTGAGTCATAAAAAGTGAATTGAATTAGACAATGGCATAACTGGAAGTTGTGATACATAATTTAAGACTTTAATTATAAAAGTACAAAGTTTATTAAGTATTCAGTTTGGTCAAGCATTCACTCTCTTCTAATTATAGTTACTGTGGATATATATTTACTTACATAGTCCTATAATTTATTAATATAACATTACTTATATTATATAGTTTATATATTATAACTTAAATTTAAAATGTATACAAACTGGGGCCCGGGAGATAGCATGGAGGTAAAGCGTTTGCCTTTCATGCAAAAGGTCATCAGTTCGAATCTCGGTGCCCCATATGGTCCCCCGTGCCTACCAGGAGCAATTTCTGAGCATGGAGCCAGGAATAACCCCTGAGCACTGCCGGGTGTGACCCAAAAACCAAAAAAATAAAAAATAAATAAAATAAAATGTATACAAACTACATTATTATCACCTAATTTCTCTAAATCTTCTTTTCTTTGTTCATCATAAAAATTTATCCTTTTAACTCAATTCATCTGTTTTTCCCTTTCTTTTAGGATAATCATAAATTTGTTCTTATAGTCTATGGGTTGTGTTTTGTTTTATTTATTTGGATGAATAATAAATTTACTTTTTTATGGAAGCAAAAAAAAATAAAAGTGACTTTGTAATCTCAAAGAAACAGGGAGAAGTTACTTATAGAGTCCATAAAAGGATACGAGCATAAAACAAGAGCCAGTTTGCTGGTGTTCTGTATCAAACTTTATGACTTTAAAACATAAAGTTCACTTTGAAAAAGAAAAAAGTTAGTATGCCTAGAAGGGACAGTTAATTGAATTTCTCCAGTTCAGTAAACATTTCTGAATCAGGCATCTATTCATTTAAGAATTATGCTTACCTTCAGATTCATTTCAGATTTCAGAGGCCTTCCTTAATAGCAGTATTCATGCAGAAAGAAATCCTTTTAGGAGATCTCTGAAAATATGTGAAAGGCTCTTTGAAAGCTATCACATTTGAGACCCACTTTCAACAAGTTATGGCCAGCTGCAGTGATCAATTTAAATAGATTCAATGGCTTTTCTTTATATTTAGTATCTAAAAATTTGTATTTGCTATAATTTTCAAATAAACTTAACAGTTTATATTTTCTGATGTTTTCTTTACAGGAATAGTAATATTAAGAAGCATTATTTTTCCCTGTGTATGTTTCCACTAGATTTCTGCACACCTGAAGAATTCTGTGGTTAAAAGACATACATCTATAGGCTTAAAATTTAGAATTATTTTTGAAAACACAAATCTAAAATATCACCTTCATGAAAGAGTAATACTTTTAAAAGTAGTGGGTTTTTTAGAATTAAAAGTGCTTTTACTGAAGAATCAGCATCCTAGATGCTGCTGCTTGGTTGGCAAATGGAGTATGATCATGCTCCCAAATATATCAGAGCCTTATCATAGACTCCATCCGATCTGTCTTTCTCTTTTCTCGCAAAACAGATTTGGGTCAATCCTTAAATCTCTTAATCCAGTTCTTTTTTCTGTTGACTTTCACTATATACTATCATAGTATATGATATATGTATCATATCATATAAAATGAGATAACAATTTGTTCAACACAATCCTAAATATTATCATAGCCAGGCATTTTTTGATCTTTGAATTTTGTGAACACAATCTCCTGCATTCCTTCCTGCCAGGGCATACCTAAGCTTTTAGGGGCTCAGCCCAGCAGATGTATCCTCAGATTTTCCTGATGGGTAGAACTAATTTAGCCCACAGGGGGTTCCTCAAAAGGCCTGCTGTGGACGCTTATTTCCCCTGTGTGGATGGTTGAGGAATTTCCAAAGAGACACCTGGTTGTACATTTTCAGCCAGTATTTGACTATCTCTCCTTTGTATATATCAGGCAAAATAATGGTCTCTATCAAATAATTTGGCTCAGAAATTCCAGCACCAAAGTTTATTTGAGAATCCCTTTTTCTGGATATAGCCAGCCTTAAAAGCAAAGACAATTTTTCTCTTTGCTACAGCAGTTTCTGGTAATCAAGGGTGTAACCAAAATGCAGATCTTGACCCTCCTTTAGAAATAGTGAAGCTCATTCTTGGGAACTTGGTTCCTCCCTTCACTTACCTCTAAAACTATGAGTCTAGCCTAGAAAGATCAAGTTTCTAGATATTTCCTACTTCCTCCTAATCCTGATTTTGCATTTAAAGTAAACTTGCAAGGAGTTACCTTGAATTTTGACCATCTCTCTTGTAATTTAGAATTTTTACAGTCAAACCCATAGCTTAGGTATTGTTATTGTTGTGCTAGGCTTTGTGGTTACAATTATTCTTCACCTGTGGCTAATTTTACCCTTATAAATTCCCCTGCTCAAAAAATTAAACTTGTCACACTCCTGCCAGAAAGGTGTTGACCACACATTCTCTGTGTGGTTTCATTTATTTCATATTTCATAATCTGCCACTCGTGTTACCCATTTTCCTCCCATGAGAGAATTTCATCCCACTAGGATTGCTGAGACACAAGATGCCTACAGCACCTTCCCACTTTACAAGGTAGAAACTGAAGGTGTAGACTTAAACGGTTAGCTGCTAAGTGACAACTCAAGCCCAGTGAATTACACGAAGAGGGTGCACTAGTGATGTACAGGTGAGGTAAATGCATATATCTAAATCACAAAAGCCACCAATACTATAAGCATGAGACCTAACAAATAATAACAATATGTAACATTGTGTTTGTCAGGAATGCAGACTGGGGGAGGGACCTGGGAACACTGGCGAAGGGAAGTTGACACTAGTAGTGGGATTGGTGTTAGAACATTGTATGCCTGAAACTCTATGACAAACAACTTCATTAATAATAGACCTTAAATTTTATTAAAATAAATAACGTGGGGCCAAGAGATAACAAAATATGTAAAGCACCTACTTACCTTGCATGTGACCAATCCAGGTTCCAACCTCAGCATTCCATATGGTCTCCTGAGTCTGCCAATAGTGATTCTGAGTAATCCCTCAGCAATAGAAAGAAAGGAAGGGGGAGAAAAAGAGAAGGAAATAGAAAGAGATAGAAAGGGAGAAATAGTGAGAGAAAAAAAGAGGAAGAAAGAAAACAAAGGAGGGAAGGGAAGAAGAAAGAATGAAGGAAGGAAAGAAGAGAGGAAGAAAGAGGAAAAAAGGAAGAAAGAAGGAAGGAAGAGAGGGAGGAAGAAGGAAGAAAGTGAGGGAAGCAAAAAGGGAGGAAGGAAGGGAGGAAGGAGAAGAAAAAGAGAAAGGAGAGGAGGGGAGGAAGGAAGGAAAGAATAATAAAGAGTGTTTCTCTGAATAAGTTCCTTCTACCAAGAATGAATGCTTGAATGGAAATGGAAATGTAAAGTAGAAAACAAGTGAATAAAGCCTAGAGCTTTTGGCCATTGGATTTAAAAATTAAAGAAAGAATGAAAGAAAAAAATCTTGATAGTACTAACTAAGCATCAGATGTGAGATCAGATCTTCATATTGGTTCACCACAATCAATGCCATGGTTTGAACCTGGAAGATCTCAAGACTGGTGCCATAAGCACCAAGAAATATGCTTTACTCATCTTTTTGTATTTCTGTGTTTTCAAATTTCTGAGTTTTAAAAATCAGTCTGAAAAGCTTCAGAATAGCCTTATGAAACCTGTTGGCAGTACCCTATATGTTGTTAGCCAAAGCTTCAAACTCTTATCTTCATTGGTACTTGCCTATTGGAAGTAGCTCAAAGATATTCTTTCACCAAAGATGGCTATCACGGGAAAGTCATTGTGATTTTGAGAACTCACCATGGATTATTAGGTCAAGATAAGATCTGTTCCCTCCTTTATTCCTCCTGAGACTTTAGATAAGTACTTTTGACCCAGTGCAATAGATACCCTCATTCCTACTGAGAATAATATGGGGAAAAAGAGAGGGATGCAGGAATAAAACAATATCCTTGCTCTGTTTATTAGTCTAATTGCCTTCACTTAACCCATGCACATCTGGCTTGCACCAGTAGAATTATGGGGATATTTAATGACATAAGACCCACACTCAAACTAAAGCAGTGAAGAACATGTCAATCCAAATGATGTTATTTGGGCATGCTGATTTTGTGTTTGTTTGTGTTGCCAGGGATCAAAATAGTGACATGCATAGTAAGTACTTTACCCACCCCCCTGTATTATCTCTCCAACCCTTTATTTTGGGCAAAGATGAAGCATGGTCAGGAGTGGTTCCCAAGATTCAAAACAAAAATAAGATTTTTCTTATTTTATTTCATTAGAGATCATGATATATCAGCCACCTACAGCTAATATATAAATTTATTTTTGCAAACATTTAGGTATTTCTTTCTTCTCAAAATTACTTTAAGCTATGAATGACAGCATCACTCATATTTTTTTTAACATCCAATCGCCTCCAAAATAGTGCCAAAACAGACCATCGTATTTATTAAGGTTTCTAAGACAATGTCCTCCTGGAAGAAAGTATCCTTCAACAGTTTCACTAGCATTATTTGAAAATGCCAAGAGGTCTAATTAAAAAGGTAGAACAAAACAAGGAACCCCAATAATTCAGGTCAGTGAAACAACATTATCACTCCCTTGCCTAGATGCCTCTCCACTAGGGCTGCTACAATCACCAAAATATTCTAAATGTTTGTTAATCCTTTGCTCCATACCAGACTTGTAAAATGAGACTGCAGCAGAATTAGATTATTATCCATAAATAAGGAAGATACCCAGAGGCCCTAAGCAGGTATTGCTTAAGTATTGTTAAGAAAATAGTTCAGCTCATTTTCATTGCTCTCTTGTCTCCACAATGATGAAAGTGATTTTGGGGTGAGTGAGTGGAATAGGGACCAGAGGGCCGCAAGGAAGAGTGTGGGAGTCACTCTCTGATTGCCCCAGGGACAATCTGGCAGCCCTGGGAGACTCTGAGTAAGGGGACCAGAGACTAGAGGGCCACTACACTTGCCCGGGAAGGTAGGGAGGAAGTGTGAGGGGGTCGCCATCTTGCGGTCTTGGCCCAGGCAGCTTTGGGAACACTGAGTGTGGGAACCAGGGAGCAGACAGGAAACACTTCCAAGTCTGGGGACGCCCCTACCGCAAAACGCTCAGACTCGCCTAATTTATACCATATAGGTCTAATCAGCCCAAACTCAACACCCAATTTCCTCAGATAATCCACAGCCCATAAAACATTACAGCAAAACATTGAACCAGCTAGTAATATCCCTATCATACTTAGACAAGCCACCTGGATATACAAAATAAACCCTAAATCAAATATAACCTCAAGCAACTCTAATGCCATCAGTATCAAGATCACTTTATTAAACAACCTGAAAAATCAACTTTTAAAACCACCAAATGCAAATAAATATGGGAAAACTAAGAAAGATGCTAGCAGCTTGGGAAATGAAGAGAAATCCTATCAAGTTTTCAAGTCCACCAAAACTCATGTGCCCAATAGATAAGAACTTAAAAGCAACAATGAATGTCTTAGCAATGGAAATCAAGGAATCACTAGCCTCTGAAATTAAGAAATCTATAGATGAACAATTTAACCAACTCAAAGAAGAACTTTTACAGAAAATGAAAGAATCCATATAACTGGAACTAAGGGAAATAAAAAAAAAACATGTTAGCAAGCCATAATAGCAGAATCACACCATTAGAAAACACATAGAGGAACTTGAAGAAAAACTACAAAACAACAATGACAAAGGAATCAATAAGAAAGCAGGAGACAAAACATTGTGGGGAAAAGTTAGGTACCTAAAGAACAAAGATAAAAGAAATAACTACAAATTGTAGGAATACCAGAAGGGGAGGGAAAAGAGAAAGGAGAAGAACAAGTAGTGAGTGAAATAATAGCAGAAAATGTTCCCACCATTTGGAAAGAAAAACCTGTTAAAATCCAGGAGGCAAAAAGAGTTCCTAATAAAATAGATCCTATTAGAACAACACCAAGACATATGGTAATTCAATTGGCAAAAAAGAAAGAGAAACATGATTTAAAGCAATAAGGGAGAGAAAAACCCTCAAGTACAAAGGAAGGGTCATAAGAATTAAACTAGACCTCCCATTTGAAACAATTCAAGCAAGAAGACAGTTGAGTGATATATTTAGACTACTGAATGAAAGAAACTTCCAACCTAGAGTCCACTACCCAGCAAAACTCTCATGCATATTGAGGAAAAATTAAAAACATTCTCAGACAAGTAAGAACTCACTATTTGTGCTAACAAACCAACTCTAAATGAGCTGCTCAAATATGGATTGCACAATCCAAACCCTGATTGTAAAAACAACAACTCTACTCACTACAACAGCTCAACAACCCACTCTGTCAATAATCTCCTTAAATGTCCATGGGCTAAATTCCCCAATTAAAAGACACAGAGTAGAGGGTTGGATCAGAAAACAAAAAGAACAGGATAGACATATTGCCTAAAAGAAGAGGATAGACATAGGCTTAGAATAAAAGAATAAAAATCAATTATTCAAACCAAAGGAAAATTTAAAAAACTTCAAGAAAGTGCTAAGAGACCAATAGGGCCTCTACCCACTAATCAAGGGAACATTTGAACATAAAATACTGACTCTGATCAATATTTATGTGCCGACAGCAGAGCCAGCAAAATATGTAAGGCATTTGATCTCAAACAGAAAAACACATGGAAGGAAACGTGATAGTAGTAGGAGATATTAATACTCCATTATCACCTTTAGACAGATAAACCAAGCAGAAAACTAGCAAAGACATAAGAGACCTAAACGAGAAATTAGAAGATAGGGCTATTGATCATATAAAAGGCACTCCACCCCAAGAAAGCAGAATACACATTCTTCTAAAGTGCACATGGAACCTTCTCTGGAATAGAGCATGCCTTAGGATATAAATCTAATTTATAAAAAAGTCACAAATATAAGGATTACTAGAAATACCCTATCAAATCATTATGCAACAGATATCAAGTTGACTGTAAAAAGAAACTGTGGGGAAAAAAAGCCGGGCGGTGGCGCTGGAGATAAGGTGCCTGTGCTAACCTAGGACGGACTGCGGTTAGATCCCCGGTTCCCCATATGGTCCCCTGTGCCTGCCAGGAGCGACTTCTGAGTGAATAGCCAGGAGTAACCCCTGAGCGTCACCGGGTGTGGCCAAAAACAAAAACAAACAAACAAACAAAAAGAAACTGTGGAGAAAATCCAACACCTGGAGATTAAACAACATGCTACTCAACAACAGTTGAATCAAAGAGGAAATCAAGGAAGAAATAAAAAGATTCCTGAGACAAAAGACAATGAAGAAACAAATTGTCAAAATCTGTGGGACACAGCAAAAGCAGTAATTAGTGGGGAACTCAGCAATACAGGCCTTTGTCAGGAGAGAGGAAAATAACAAAATCATCAGTCTACAAGAGCACCTTAAGGATCTGGATAAACAGCAGCAAAGGAACCCAAACACAGTCATAAGAAGAGGAATATTAAAAACCGGAGCAGAAATAAACAAAATAGAAACAAAAAAATACAAAAAATTAATGAGACCAGGAGTTGTTTTTTTTTAAAGAATAAACAAGATAGACAAACCACTGACAAGACTCACCAAAAAAAGGAAAAACAACCAAGTAAATAGGATCACAAATAAAAGGGGAGAGTTTACAACTGAGCCCTAAGAAACTCAAACCACCATGAGGGAGTACTATGAACAACTGTACTCAGGCTAGAGAACTTTGAAGAAACCGACAGATTTCTGGGAAAATATTTCTTTCCAAGACTCGATAAGGAGAATGTAGAAAGCCTTAATAGTCCAATCACATCTAAAGAGATTGAGACAGTAATTAAGAAACTCCCCAAGAACAAAAGTCCTGGTCTAGATGGTTTTACAGGTGAATTTTTATCAAACATTCAGGGAAAAATTACAACCACTAATCCTCAGGCTCTTCCAAAACATTGAAAAGACAGGAATCCTTCCTAACTCCTTCTCTGAAGTGAATATCACACTCATTCCCAAAGATCGCAAGGGCACCACCAAGAAAGGAAACTACAGACCAATCTCACTAATGAATATAGATGCAAAAATTCTCAACAAAAATTTAGCAAACCGAATCCAACAATACATCAAAAAGATTATACACTATGACCACGTGGTTTTATACCAGGGATGCAAGGATGGTTCAGCATATGCAAATCAATCAACATCATACATCACATCAACAACAAGAAAGACAAAAATCACATGATCATATCAATAGATGCCTAGAAGGCATTTGACAAAATCCAAAGCTCATTCATGCTAAAAACACTCAGCAAAATAGGGTTAAAAGGAACCTTCCTCAAGACAGCGCTCTATAGAAAGCCCACAGCCAACATCATCCTTGATGGTGAAAAACTGAAAACATTTCCACTAAGATCAGGAACTAGGCAAGGCTGCCTACTTTCTCCACCCTTATTCAACATAGCTTTAGAAGTACTAGTAATAGCAGTCAGACAAGAGAAGGGAATCCAGGAAATCCAGATAGGGAAAGAGAAAGTTCAACTATCTCTTTTTATAGATGATATGATGATATGCATAGAAAATCCTAAAAATTCCACAGAAAAACTCTTAGAAACAATACGCTAATACAGCAAAGTGGCTGCCTACAAAATCTAAAATCCATACACAAAAGACAATAGCATTCTTTTATACAAATAATGAAGTAGAGGAGAAAGACATTAAGGAGTTGATCTCATTTAATATAGCATCTAAAAATATCAAGTACCTGGGAATCACCTGTCAAAAGAAATGAAAGACTATACCATGAAAACTTTAAAACACTTCAGAAAGAAATTGAAGAGGACCTAAGGAAATGGAAGAACATTCCCTGCTCATGGATAGAAAGAATCAACATAATCAAAATGACTATTTTACCTAAATTACTATATAGATTCATTGCAATCCCTATACAAATCCAGACATCATTTTTTAAGGAATTAGAGCAATCAATTATAAAATTCAGCTGTAATAAAAAAACCCTAGGTTAGCCAAATCCATACTGAAAAACAAGGAACTGCATGGCATTTCTTTATCTAACCTGAAGCTCTATTATAAAGCTGTAGTCATCAAAACAGCATGGTACTGGAACAAAGAAAGAATATCAGACCAGTGGGTTAGAACAGAATATCCAGAGATATAACCCCAAATATATGGCCAACTAATATTTGACAAAGGATCCAAACACCTGAAATGGAACAAAGACAATCTCTTCAACAAATGATATTGGAACAACTGGATAACCACCTGTAAGAAACTAAAGATTATCTATACCTAACACCCTACACAAAAATCAATTCAAAATGATCAAATACATTGAAATATGACCCTAAACTATAAAGTTCATTGAGGAAAAAATAGGAAGAACACTTCAATATTTATACCTCAAAAAAAGCCTCTGATGTTGGATTGCCAACGGCAAGAGTAACAGCATCAAATCTAAATAAGTCGGACTACATCAAACAAAAAAGTTTCTGCATGGCAAAAGAAACACTGGCTAAAACTAGAAGACAGCTAACAGAATGGGAAACATTTTTCACACTCGACACATCAGATAAAGGGTTGATATTTAGGATATACAAAGCACTCAGAAACATGAGCTCTACAAAATTTAATAAAGCCATAGAAAAATGGGGAGAAGAAATGAATAGACACTTTTCCAAGGAAGACAGGCAGATGACCAAGAGGCACATGAAAACATGTTCGGCATCACTCATCATTTGGGAAATCCAAATCAAGACAACAGTGAGGTACCACCTTACATCAGTGAGTATGGCACACATCAAAAATAACGAGTCCAATCTTTGTTGGCAGGGGTGTGATGAGAAAGGAACTCTCATCTACTGATGGTGGGAATGCTGCCTGGTCCAACTACTGTGGAAATTAGTATGGAGGATGCTCAGTAAACACAGAATTGACCTGCCATATGACCCAGAAATCACACTCCTGGGTATCCATCCACAAATTGGGAAGATATTCACCCCAAAGTATGTATGCACTGCACTATTTATTGTGGCAATCAGCGCAAAAGCCAAGATTTGGAGCCAACCTCAATGCCCAACAACAGATGGGTGAATCATGAAGATGTGGAATACTACATCACAGTTAGAAATGACACAATCATGGATTTTGCAGCAACATGAATGGATCTTTTTTTTTTGGTTTTTGGGCCACATCCGGCGACGCTCAGGGGTTACTAGTGGTTATTCGCTCAGAAGTCGCTCCTGGCAGGCACGGGGGACCATATGGGAACTGGGGGATCGAACCGAGGTCCGTCCTAGGTTAGCGCAGGCACCTTATCTCCAGCGCCACCGCCCAGCCCCATGAATGGATCTTCAAGACATTATGTTAAATAAATCCAGAAGAAGGAGGATAAATATAGAGTGATAGCACCTTTCTGAGGTAGTTAGTATATACACCATATATACATATAGTACTCCATGAACAGATACAAGGGTCGAAAGTGTAGAAATTCCAAACACCGTAGATGGCAGCATATAATGAGGAGAAGTGTTCAAAGGAAATGGAAGAAGGGCTACACAAAACCTCGAATACCCATTACAACAAAGAAACCAGCAATGATGAAAATAATGGTCTAGAGTGAACAGGTATGTAATCAACCTCTAATGACAAAGGTCTATAATAATATCCCAACGTATTTATTCACAGAACCAGGTGCAGAATCTGATTGGAAATCTGGGACACCCATTAAAATATGTTTTAATGCCTTAATTTTACCAGGTATAAAATAACCCTTCAGCTTCTTTGTCCACAGTGGCCCTTGGAAACACCCTAATCTTAAACCTCGGTATTCAATTTTACTGGATACCTTATAACAATGTCTCGATAAAATACTCTAATTTAATTACTTATTTTTGTTTACATCTCTATTAGGACACAAAACATATGTCCATTCAGACCACTGGAACAGGTCCCAATCATCTAACAAGTTTTTGAAAATTACTACTTCCTTTTTATTTTCTTCTTTATCTCTCCCCTTATCTTTTTCCCTCTACTTCTTCTTTCCCTCTTTCTGCTACTCTTTCTCTTCCATTCAATTTATGTTTAATAATGTCCACGCTGTCAGTTGCTCCTTAGGAAAATTCTCTATACTTAAGATGCAGCGATCTATTCTATTAAGGGTAGTCACCGCTTATAGTCCTCACTACCACACTGCTTAGTACTCTAGATGCAAAAACTGTGCTTATCCTAAAAAGCTCCAGCTACCATGTAACCCTGAAACCCTTAGTTAGCAAAGCCCATCCCCATCAATGAGGAAGAGTCTTGAAAGAGGAAAACCCTCCAGCATCGACTCACCAGCCTAATCGTTTTCAACTTATTTTACAATATTTACTTATTCTTCTTTTTCTCTTCTTTACTATATTTTGTTTTCCCCTCATTTCGCTTCTAATTTGTACATAAGTCAATTACTTATCTTTCCTTAACTCAATTATTTCTTAAGAGCGCAGACCCAGCCTATGAGGGTCAGGCCTCCAAAGACAATCTAGGAATACATCACTAATGTTCATCTTTATGTGGGTACGAGTTTGTAGACAGTGGACTCCTCTATAATTGCCAAACCTATAATGTAAACAATCCATGCCCAAGGTATATATAGTCCCTTTTATATATTATTTCTTCTCCTCCCTTCAGAAATTCCTCTATCCTCTCATCCCCCAATCCTGATCCATTATCCTTCCTTATTTAACTCTCTCTACCCTCAGTTCTTAACCCATTAGGTACCAAGACCAACTTCCTGCCCCAATAAACCATCACCCAACTCCCAAAGTGAAAGAACACACACTCAGCCCCACATCTTCTGCCTCAGCAAGAAACTACAACCAACACTCCTACTGACTCAAGGTTTGTGATCCTTCTCATGCTTCTAAATGTGCACTGTTGCATGCTACTATTGCAGCTCTAGAAGGACACTCCCCTGTCCAAGGATATCACCTGATCCCTTATGGCCACAAATTACTTTTCAAACTCAACAAGATCACAACATGTGATAAAAATGGGCCATGGATTTCACCCCACACACACATATCTCAAAAGAATATCTCAAAAGACTTAATGGGGAAACCTAGATTTCCTTTATAGGCTTAATACCCCTATAACAATATCTCCTAGACTGTATATTCTCAAATGTAAGGTAGCCCCTTAAACACCTTCCTTTCTTTAATTCTGTTTTTAAATTCATTATTTATTTATTTATTTCAGTATATATTCATAGATTGTTTTATTTAACTTCACCAGTTTTGACTCTTCTTGGTGTGAAAACATATAAGAAAAAGTCTCGTCTGGGATGAAAGCTCAGGTCAAAACCAGGGCACAAAAAATCTGTAGCCTGACATTCTTACCCCAAATGCACTAGCAATATAATATGGCACCATTCTTTTTTGCAAAGGCATACTAAAAAGGGGGGATTTTATGTATAGAAATAACCTATTATCTACTAGATATAAGAACCCATACATTTTATAATACAAGGGCGTCTTCCACCCTGAACATATGTCGTGTGGACCTAATTTATACTTCATGAGACTTGGCAGCAACCATTCAATTCTGAGACCTAGATCTAAGACATAGAACCAACACCATTCCCCAGAACAGCGCCAGGAACCAAATTCTCCTGGGAGATAATATACCTCTCTAGCACCAACTTATGGCAGTTTTGTTTTTTGGGTCACACCTGGCAGCGCTCAGGGGTTACTATTGGCTCTATGCTCAGAAATCCTCTGGCAGGCACAGGGGACCATATGGGATACCGGGATTCGAACCACCATCCTTCAGAGGAGGAGGAGGAGGAGGAGGAGAGGGAGGAAGAGGAAAAGGAAGAGAAGGAGAAGGAGGAGAAGATGAAGATAAAGAAACGAAGAAGAAGGAGGAGGAGGAGGAGGAGGAGGAGAAGAAGAAGAAGAAGAAGAAGAAGAAGAAGAAGAAGAAGAAGAAGAAGAAGAAGAAGAAGAAGAAGAAGAAGAAGA